>JAPMOR010031894.1:5361-59330 GCA_026543865.1 Argiope aurantia | reverse complement strand
TAACAGAAACATACAGTAGATGATATAAAACAATTGAAGAAGCATGATCAAATAAGATATTCAAAATACAAATACAAAAGTATATATGCAAATATATGTAGGCAAACACACTGAAGTAAAGTTTAAATAACACGGGGGAAATATTATTAATATATGTACAAAATGAAAGATGATTTACTCTGTACAAAGGCAGAAAAATGAGGAGGTCAAGTTATATTGTTCTTTAGAAGGCAGTTCCTGAGTTTACGTCTTTCCAGAATAAACTTGGTGCATTCAAATATCAAATGCTTGGCATCCTGGACTGCACCATTGTAGCACGAACACCTATCAGTCTGTTGCTAATTTAATCGTTTTAAATATGCTTTAAAGTTTCCATGCCCAGTCAGAAACTGGATAGGCTTAAAATTTGACTCAAAGTAGTTAGCCTTTAGGCGTCTCTGTATGGATGAAATAAATTCCTTAGTGAGCTGCGCATTAGTCGAGGCTTGATATAAAGTATTCCATTCATATATAACTTTATCTTTAAAGACATTCTTTAAGTAAGATTTAGGAATGTTCGTAGGAATGAAATTAACTAGTTTTGTCGTTTCTTTGGCAAGACAATCGGCGCGTTCATTGCCATAGATTCCTATATGACCTCTAACAAAAGAAAAGTAAACTTGCACACCTCTGCCTTGAAGACAACTCAGATTGGATTGTGTTTTAACAACTATTTGGTTTAGGGAATCGATGTTATTTAAAGGCATGTAAAGATGAAAGGGAGTCGCAATTGCAAGGAAATTCGATATTATTCGACCACTTGTAACATATTTTAACTAAAGTATATCTTGTATCCAACCATTTCAGAGTTTGCCCTATTTTTTCACTGCCTTCTTCAATGCGAAAAGCAATAATTTAGTTCTTTAAATAAATTTATAATCAATCAGTATCAAATTTTAGCGTCAAAAATGAATTTATCTCATGTTTAAAAGTTGTTTTATAAAAGTAATTCCTAAGCAATTTCAGAAATTAATTGCTCTCATTTTTTAATTCACTTCGTGTGAAAGAAACAACTTCGTATTCGTATGCTAATAATTTGTATGTGTTTATAAAACGATCTCGGCTGTTACAATGTATAGTGAAACTGACATAATCCCATTTGATGTGAAGAATTATTATTTATTGGCCTTGAACTAAAATGAAAATAAATGCCACAAATTGAACAAATACTTTTTAAAAAGAATCAATATTGGCATTTTGTAAAAATTCACTGTTATAAAAGATATAATAAAACTGTAAGTATATATATATTCTTTTTACTTAATTTCGTGTTTGAACCAAAACTTAGCAGATGTTGCAATAAAAGCATAAACAAAAAACACACCGAATAATCTAATTTTTCTGGATATTTCATAGGTGTAGCTTACGTTCCGTTTTTTTTTTTTTTATATTTGGCTAGTTCAAATATTTGTGTCAAAAAAAAAAAAATGGGATCCTAAAATCCCAAGACGTAAGCAATTTACTAACAATACCATAAATTTTAAAAAAATGTTGATTCACTTTTAAAAAGAACTATTGTATTTATATATCGAAATGCTATTATTACAGTTATACTACAAAGAGGTAAGAGTCAAAAAATGAAAAGCAAGATGTTACATATTTTTTTTAAAGGAAATATTCTGGAAAAGACTAATCTTACTCCGAAATCAGAAAATCGTTGAGTCAACTAGAATAATTTCGGCTGACATCTTATCAATTTGTTAAAAGTATGTAAACTGCTTTTGCGAATCATTTATAACAACTTTAAAATTTAATTTCCAAGGCATAGCTGAAATTATTGATTTCAAGAGTTCGTACTTTCGTACTTTTTCTTCACATTTACACAAATAAAATAAATAAAAATGCAGCCCTTCATAGACCCATATTATACATATTATTATACTCTATATAGGCATTTGTATCCCATAATAGATAAAAGATTGCTTGACTAAAATCACATACTCGCATTACATTCGAATCACCATTTCTAATCTACTTTACTTTTAAGAAATTGAACAGAAGACAGCCACAAATTTTGTTGACTTGAGGTCGTTTTTTTTTTTTTTTTGTTTGTTTTTTAAATTGGCACGATACGCGATCTTTGATCGAAATCTTTCTGTGCATAACCTATGTGTAACCTATCTCGTTTTCCATCGCTTTTTTTTTCAAACTTTTAGCTCTATAATGGGCATTTGTATCCCAGGGGCGGTTTGATTGTAACTGTTAATCGTTTATAGTATTAGTCTTTCGCCCCATTCGTCATCAGGGATTTAGAAAGGATAAATGGCATTATTTTCTCACCCTCTTATAATATTTTACTTTAAATAGTGATATGAATGAACTAATGCTTTCAACTCATTGCATCTCTTAAGACTGGCGCCTGGAGCAACTATACCTTTCGTATTCTCCGACAGCCACGCCACTGTTGTATCCATGTTTCTTTAATATCTAAATAAAGTAGTTTATTTTAATAACAACACTGCTTGATTAATTACTTTTGCACTATTTTGTATTTATAAAATTGAGTGTTGCTACAGGTAGAAGTATGACTTGTAAATGCATCAAATCCATCCACTAAATAATTACCATTATTAATATTAAAAAAAGAGTTGAAATAATTATATTGCAGATAGGAAAGGTTATTATTAATTTAACTCTTCATTTTACTAGATTCTTCATTTAGTCTTTTTTTAAAGTCTCAAGAGAATTAATTTGTATCAATCAATAAACCAACATTATACTCAAAGTTATTTCATTATAATAAATTATGTTACTAATATTTGTTTATTTGATGTGTTTGAGGTTTCTTGCTTTTTCCAGTATACCTTTAATCCGAAAGCTACCAGCTCCATATTGGTTCAAAAACATATTCACTGAAAATTTTCGGTGAATTCGTCATTTTAATTATTTATCATTCTGTTTTTATTTGACATTACATTGAAAGTTTAAATAAAAATTAAGCCCAGATTATTAAAAATTAATGCAATTACAGATATTAAACTTCTGTAAAAATAATAAATCGGTTATCTTATTTATCAATTTTTAAAAAATTTAAGTATTTGAAATAAACACAACGAAAGTATTAAGAAATAGATGCAAAAAAATTTGTGCTGTTGGAAATTAAGTATAGATAAAATATTGCCTTTTATAATAACCAAATTTTAGATACAAAGAATACACTTATAAATACAGTGTTTTTCAATGAGTAAATTTGTATTTACAATTATCTTGCCAAGTTAGAATTGTTCACTTCAAATTTATCTCCATTTGAAACGAAATGAGACAGAATAAAAAAAACAGACTATATACTTTAGAACTACTTCTCATTTAGAAATTTCACACTAGATGTCACCACAACTCATAATTTAATATGAAGCTCTCTGGAATTAAAAGAATGTGAATTAGTGAATTTTCTTGTAAAAGTATAACTTTGAAAAGAAAATATTCTTGTTATGTAATAATTTTGAATATTTACCAGATATTTTTTGTTTGTGTAGACGATACTATTTTCTTCTTTTGTAAATCATATATTCAATCCTTTTAAATAACCTAAAATTTTCATTCAACATAGTATTTCATACATTCACTGTCTGGAAACTTAGAATAAAAAGCGAAACAATTAATTTCTTCAGTCATAAACAAGCCCCGGCAATTTTTCTACAAATTCAAAAATCCGACCATTCCTGTTAATAAAGTATCAATTATTTTTTCCCTAAATTTAACTTTCAAATAATATTGTTATTTTTTAAAAAGGCTATTATCAAGAAAATTGCATTAATGCGTCCGTTGTCTGGACTCTCGTATCTGCGACTCGCTTCTGTCTAATTAGATGCGCATTCTCTGCTTCTGTTAAGAGATACCAGAAAAAGGAATAATCTAATTAGGTGAAATTACAGGCATCAGTCAATTAACATATGCAACAGCCAGCTATGATGAAATACCTGGAGAATCGGATTTTTAAAACATATTAAAATCATTAACACAATAATCAGAAAATAGATGGAATATAAGCGCAACACGCATATTTTGTCTCATCAAATAGGGAAGGCGTTATTTAATTTCTCGAAGCTTTTTAAAGAATCATCTCCTTTTGAAATAGAGTTTCCAAAAGGAAAATATATTTCCATTCTCCTGTAAGAAGATGGTGAATTTCCTATGTTTTGCTTGCAAAACGATTCTTGACAAAGAATTTGTTTTTGGTCAATGCATCTTCATCTTGATTTTGAACAATTCTTCTCAAGGAATTCAAGAAAAATGTATAAATAAAATCAATTTTTGAATCAGCGACTTTATTCCAACAACTTCAACTTGTTCTCCAAAACAGGAAAGTTGATTTTTATATCGATATTAGCACAAGATATTGCTACGATGTCTTTGTGATGTTGTTCGATATTTTGAATGCTTCACAGCATTGTGAAGATAATGTAACAAATTGTAGAGCATCCTTTTTCAATATGTACCTCCAAAAATTGCGCTCGAACATTGCAAATTCCTTAATCTTCAGCATATAAGTAAAATATAGCGTACTAAGATCTTGTTGGCATCTAATGTTTCTATATCCAACAAAAATGTCTCTAATGTGTCTATATCCAACAAAAAATGTCTCTGTTAGAGTGAAACGTCCGTTAACATTGTTGGAATATTTTCACGATATTGGCTGTCATTCAGATTATCGAACAATATCGTGGAGATATCGTACAACATTTTGTGCTAATAAGAATGCTAACACAATTCCAGAAGATCTGACACCAGTATCAATTATCAATTTAATTAGAATTTTCATTGTTGCGTGTATGACGCTCTAGGACTCTTCCATGCAGTATACAATCATATTAACGAAGATAAACATTATATCGTACTTATAGTCAGCTGGTTTGCCTTAAAAGTACTTCAAACATCAAATATTATTTCAAAAAAGTTATAAATTTCTTAATTGAAGAAATTTCTGAAATAAAAATTAATTAGTAGATTCCTTAGTTCATACTGCAACTACATTCATTTCTTCTAAATTATCTTCTCAATTATTATTAACAGAAATATCATTAAAATGAAATGAATACAAGAAAATTCGAAATGTTATCTGATAGTTTCGCATCTGAATAATGCCAAATTGTAATATTACTTACTGTCACTTAATCTCAAATTAAATGTGCTCTTTTCTTGAATTTGAAAGAAAGCTTATCTTGAGTGTGTTGAATTGCATAGATTTGTCACTTAGAAAATTTCTACCGACAGACGCATCTTTAGAGCCTATATAGATCCAAAGCATGAGGTAAGAAGTAGAAAACTAATGGCTAAGAGGACTTTACAAAAGAACAAATTAGATGCATTTCCCTTTTACCTCTCTCCTGGATTTTTGATTTTCCAGGTGACAAATGAAAAGTCTTCGCTTTAACGCAATATTCATATTCACAAAATTAGAACTGAGTAAATCTGACCGTTCTCTATATTCTGTGAATTCTGATCAAACATTAAATAGATGAATGTAAATAAAGCATCTGAATACATAATAAAAGTATTTCACATAAATAAAATGTTTATTAAAACAAACTTCATTATTTCTCTATTTAAGAGTACTTGATTTTATTCAAATACAAAAAAAAAAATAAACAAATAAACATATTTAGAGTATGAGGAACAGTAGCTTATCGTGGATAAAAATCACAAGAACGAAATAAATCTTTTTCGCTCCACCTCCATTAAGTTTTTAAAGTAATGTACTTACAATGTGTATTTGTGGTGTATGCCAATCTCAGGATCTAAAATATTTACATCTCTCTTGCCTGAACCTGTCGCTGTACCATTGTTCAAAATCTAATGTCTTTCCCAAAATGGTAAACTCAAGTGGAAATTGAAATTTCAATTAGAGTCTGAATGCAACACCAAATGACTTAAAATGATGTTCAAAACGTGCGTGCGTAAGAAAATGATAAGAGAAGAAAAAAATGTCTGTTATTAAAAGATGTGCGAAACTAACAGTGCATGTACTTTTTTTTTGCTTTCTTTTTTAAAAATTGATCGAATCGAACACACAAGTAGGGATCATTAGAATAAGCATAATTTCGAATAAAATTTTTGACCTTCAGGATTGTGTTTATTATTTTAAATGTTGTTAATTTAGTGTCGATACCTAATTTGATATAATATTCTTTAAATAAAATAATAAACACAATCTGGCAATAATAACGCAAACAAACACATTACTAGCATTTAACGGCTGAGCATATTTGCGCTGTAAGAAATTTAGTTTCATAAGAGCTGAAGCATTTCGGTCTTTAAAAAATTATTTTTATAACACTACTGCTTTGTGAATTGGCAAGTTGCCTCTACTATTGCGAATACAAAGCAATAAAAAAAAACTTAAAGCTTGATTTTAAAAATGGAATAACATGATGTTTATATAAAAATTCTTCAGTTGGTATTGTATTAGAAGTAAAACAAAATAATTTTTTTAAACTTTGTTTTTAAAAATAATTTGTCTGCATTTTTTAGAATGATATTTTGCTTCTCAAGAGGGAATTTTGGAAATTTTCAAACAGGTATATCGTTCAGAAATTTAAATCCATATTCTCAATTGTAGCTAGATACTCAATCAAACTAAATAGGCAGCTTTTATTATAGTAAATAGTTCAAGATTTCTCAAAAGAATATCACAGAAAATCAACTTTTCCTTCTGGGTATACAGTAGAAATGAGTCCCTGAACCGCCGCACACAATAATGGAAGAACTATGAGCGAAGCAAAAGAATTTCCATCGCCAGGGTCGCATGTTCCAAACTATTATAAGGGGGAAAATTTTATCACTGTTGATTATCCTTAACCAGTTACAACGCTATTTATATTCTGTAATGGAAACCTGCAGATTGCTTGTCCTCGTTCTCGAAGTCTCCCGTAGCAGATGCGGTTTCTATCCGACCTTTTACATCCTGTACAGATTCGAGGAAAATAGGGTGCTAGCTACAGGTTCAACACATCCAATTCAATACTGTGATTAAAATTTATCTGAAGGGGATGAAAAGCTGCCATCAAGAATGAATATGTAACATTGTGAAATAAATGGAACACATTGTAACACTAGAGAGAGAAATAGGTGCTCAAGGAACACGCAACACACATCACTCATTGGGCGTTGAGGTAAAAGAAAAGGTCACAGATAAAAGTTAAGTAACAAAACAATCCCCAGGAATGTAAAACCTCAATTTCTTTTTTACTTAGTACTTTTAATGATGGATATGGTGATTAATATTTCCTTTTATTTTTGTTAATATGAGTGAATAGCGACTCGAGGAAAAACAATGTTCATTTTGCTGCTCACTTTTAGTTCTCTCATTTTGTTACAAGAATTTGCAGACACTCTACACATCTGAAAAATTATTGATAATCTAGGATCTCGAAGCGAGTCAAGGCAAGGGACGTAATCAAGGAGTCTTTCAAGTAATTTAGACAAATAATTGAAAAATATTGCAAAAAAAGTGAACTTGTTATTTCGCAATATTTTTTAATTATTAGATTTCATATTGATTTTTAAGATGATAGGATACTCTGTATAATTATCAAAAGAAATTTTATTTTATTTTTCTTGCAAAATTCTTCTCACTTCAGCTAAATTAAATAATATCGGTGGCTTAGAAGATCTTTTTACATTTCCTTTCATACTCTCGAGCCTCAGAATTACATTTTGAAATAAATTATACATGGTTAAATAGTTTTAATTTGATTCTGGGCTCTTGTATTGTTCCATCTAGATGTGACGTGGTGGCTATGACGTAGTAAGTATGATCATCCTTTCAATCCGATGTGTGTCTACAGTTTTCTTCTCTTTAAAATAAAGTTGAATTACTTCAAGTGTCAAATCTTTATTTTAACTTTCAATTTTGAGATATCCTAGCGATGAGCGATAAATCATTTTTTATTGTATTCGGTCAAATAGATTCAAATTTAACATTTTTAAAAATTATCTTTTGTTAAATTATGATTTTTAAATATATATATATATATAAGAACAATAACGCACTTTTTATTTTCATTTAATTTAAATCCTTATTAATTATTTTGTTTAGAGGACATACTACAGACGTTTTAAAACATTTTGCGCCATATTTTTGAAGTTTGGTATTTTCTTTTAAGCTTATAAATTCAATTTTTTAATGTATTAACAAATGCATGAATTCTTCTTGGGTATTCTGTTTGATTTATTTCTAATAATTAGGATGAATCTTGATGTTTGTCGTAAAAAAGTAATTCTGTAAATGTGTTTAGGAGGTCTGACTTTTTCCTTTGAGACATTTTTGTCAGTCGTGCTGCGTCTAAAATTTACTCAGTAAGATATCCAAATCAGGAAAAAGTAATTTAAAAGGAGATAGTTCTAATTTTACGTTTACTTAAGAGGAATCAAAATAGACTTATTATATCTTAAAATGAAATGTATCTAAATTGACCCCTACTTTTCAAATAGTCTTCCAATAAACTCTGTTGTTCTTGAAACTTTGTATTGATTTTGTGTATCATTGAAATCGACAAGGAGCTATGAGTACAAAGATATGTATACCATTTTCTGTTGATTGATTATATTAAAAATCTTTGAGTTTGAAGTTAATTGCATTCTTCACATATCAAATTTCGTCCATATCTGTTTTATTCTTCAGTGAGCCTTTCGTGTCAAATGTTTACTTTTAGACTACTTACGAAACAAAAATGTCGTGTGAATAAGAATGCATACAACAGTAACTAAAGAAAAATTTTATAAACTACAGCTGCCGTCTCTCTAGTTCAGAAGCCAATTTCGTTCAGTACCTTCTACCAGGATTGGTACAAGCTTTGCTGTTCCTAGGTCAGAAACAGCTGTTTACCACAGACAGTTTTTAGAAGCTATCATATATAACATTATGATAAGTTTTCTTTTGATTTCCGCTTTGTACTTTTTCAAAACATAATATTTTGTACACTGGTGATTATTTCTTTACTTTACCAAGCAAGAATGCATCTGTCGCGATGGTTAAAACAACTTTTTTACCATAAACGATGTTTCAGAGCCTACTATACTTGAAATTCTACCGAATTTTCCTTTGATTTGCCCTTTCCACTTTTTTCTAGATGCAGTATTGACCACATTAAAGCAAATTTTCTTGTTTCCCTAACAGTTGAAATAATAGTAGAATGTAAGATACCAATTAATAAAAAGTGCACGGCACATGCATCGCATTCCCTCTAAGTAGAGTCACTTTATGTTCGCGTTATACTTGTCAAATATGGTAAACCAGGTTAGTTTTGAAATATATCTAACTAACAATATATTGAAATATATTGTTAGTTAGATATATATTTGAAATATATATCTAAAAGGAAGATAAAAGACTGGACGTTATAACACAGAATTAGACAACTTATCATTTTATGCGGGATGACAAATACAATTACATTTATCATGAAATCAGTGGCCGACTTGTTAATAGGCATTGCAGAATGATAGCCTTTCCGCCACTTTTCAATGCATAAATTTAATTACAAATTTAAATTTAGTTAATAGTTTAGTTATTTAATTTTAAAAATTATATTAAAATAATGTAAAACAGTTTCCTTACTACATCCTCAGTAATCTGACATTGCACCAATCCGGCGTTTTCATAATAGCGAGCGAGGAGAGTGAAAATGAAAACAAGTTACCACATATGGATTTCAGCAACCTTGATATAATATACGAAATAAGTTTTTATAATATTTATTATATATAGTGTAATTTTTTTTATAGATGTCTGTGCATTTTGTGTAGTGTGAATGTAGGTTTTGCCATTAAAATATTTTTTAACAAGTTTCTATTAATCTGGCAGTACTTTACTCTGATATTTCACAAATAACTGAGAGACTCATGTATTAAAAATTATTCTTGAAACACTGTTTGGAAAGGGAACTTAAGAGAGCATATTGTTATTCTCCTTGTATTACTACGCGCTGTTTCTTTCAGCCTTGGACTTTTAAAAAGGAATACCATTGTCAGCCAACCAGTTCCTTCTCAAGCTCCATTGTAAAAATTTTCTTTCGTGTCACTTTTCCACACAGACAATTTTATCTTGACCAAAAAATTTTAAAATAAATAAGAAAATAAGATAAAGGTAAATGTAAACTTTAGGATTAATTTTTTAAAAAAAATCTGCTTATTATATTTAAATCAGAAGAACATTTTTCACTAACGATACAAATATTGAAGAATCTGGAAAGGCGATGAAAATTTCCGAGAGCATAATAATATTTTGTTCAATGCTGTCTTGTAGTTAATTTGATTAAGACTGATTACAAGAATCCATAACAATTATAATACTGAATTAGGAAATACATTAAAAGTTCAGAAGCGGAAAATAATTAATAAATACAGTTCTTCGAGATAAATAATAAAAAAAAAACGCTTTTATTAATGCACTAAAAGGCATTATTGTGTGTGTGTGTGTGTGTGTGTGTGTGTGTGTGTGTGTAAAGTTGTAAATTCTTGGCGTTGGAAATAACACGATAAGGAAATGAAACCACAAAAACAATCGCAAGAAAAAAAATTCTAATTATTCATTAATTTATTTTACTTACGATCAATGTGATTAAAATTCTAATATATTTAGAACGTTTTTATTAAAGCCCCGCTGTTTTTACGATTTTTTTTGTACTTTTATATTCTTGGTAAAAAAATTTATGCAATTTTGATAAATTGACAAAAACACATTTTTTTAAATTCTTTTATTTGATTTTGCGATAAAATTTCTGTTATGTGTATTTTCATAGCTTATGAAACATTTGCTATAGAACATGTATTTCTTATAATCTTCCTAATAAAATATATTATTCTAAAATTTTTCTTAGTATAATTATTTTATATTTTAATTATTCTTTGTTTTTTAGCAGGTATATGTTACAAATTGTTCGTTCTACTCAAGATCCTTAAAACTAGGTCATAACTTTGCACAAAATATAATGTATTGTTTTTTGGTAAATGTAATAAAAATACATACTTAAAAGCTTAATCGAGTACTGTAGTTGTAATATTTTATGTTAAAAATACCCGAAAACAGCTAAATTTAAACTTAAATATCATTCACATGAGACCTTTTTTCTTACATCAAAATTTTGTTCTATAATTTTTTATTATTTTATTCTGCAAACTCTGTTTTTAAATTTGAAAGCAAAAATTTAATTTCAGATGTAGTTTCGTTAAGGAAACTTGTATTGAAAATATTTGCACTCCTTTTTATTATAACTTATTTTTCTTATCTGTTTCGCCACAGCATTAAGAAAAAAGTAAAACATTGTTATGCATTCTGGATGATATTTACTCAAAACTGACTAGAGCGGAACGCTTTTCAAAAATATTTCGCTGCATTGGATGTGTATATATTGCTGAAATATTTTGTTCCTACTGATTTCTAAGGCAGATTTATGATAGCATACGCTTATAAAGAAAGTTATTTTCAGCTGTGAACATAGAAAATTTGCTTATATCCAAGTGTACTAGCACTTGAAATTTAACGAATTTTTTAAAAAATATCTCGGATTATCAAAATTTATAAAAATTTCAACAGGATTAAAAATTTAAAGGAAAAGAACTTCTAGGTATAACTTTTTATAGCAAAAAATAATAAATTTAATATTAAGAATGTAATTTAATTATTAATTTTTAATGAAGCCAAATTTCTTTTAATAGAGGAAAAATATTTGTTACTCAGGCTTAATAGTATTTGAAATATTACAAATCTCTATAGCATTATCTGTTACTCAAATTCGATAACAATTTTTTTTCTTTTTACTTTTTGAAAAACTGTTTTTTTTTTCTCTCTTTCTTTCTTATACTGATTCTTATATTTTCAATAAAAGCATCTTAATGAAGAATTTATAAGCCACACAAACAAGTTTCTAACACAATGCAAATTTCTTCTTTAAGCATGGAAAGGTCATTTGAACAAATACAATAATTAATTGCAATGCATTTTTAAACAGAATGATGCGCAGTATGAAAAACAAAACATTTTATGGAAATATGTACAAAGTGATATCACAAGAAAGAGATGAATCAAGGCAAAATGCATAACTTAAATGCGATTTAATTTAGCTTTAAGAAATTGATCAATCATCAATCTCTTCTAAATAATAAGTGAGTTATCAGAAGTGGTAAAATGTTTTTGTTAATCTCCGATTGATTTAAATTTTGTGATAATAATAATTATAAAATGTAGTTTTTATACCTAATTCTTCTTCCTTGATTCATCTCTTGACAAATTCAAAATTGACAACTGCTTTAATTATTTTGACAATGATAGTTAGTTCAAATGAATTAATTAGCAATAATTTAAGAATGAATAATAAATATCTAACTCACCACATTTTGACAGAAAACATTAACAATAAACGTACCGGTATTTCACCGATACATTGAAAATGCCATTGATAAATGGTCATTTGACGTTTCCGATAGGTTTAGTGTTAAACTTTGTAAAACTGTGTGAGTATTCATTTGATTTATAGTGAAATTTAATTATTTTGGCTCTATAAATAAAATTCCAAGATATATGAATGATGGAAAGTATTTTTCTTAAACCTAACATTCAAAAATATCAAGACTAATATTCTTTTGCTACATGTCTGATCTAAATTGAATATAATAAACTACAGGGTGCAGTATGCAGGTATGCAGCGTTTATATTTACAGATTCAGAACATATCAAGATGAGTACTTTGATGTACAACATGTGGTGTCTCCGAATATAGCGTCATAGTCTATTTACAAGAAGAACATTAATTACGAATCCAGTAGTCTGTATTCCAAATTATGATGCATACGACGATTGCATAACATGGAAGCTTCCCTAAGTGACTATGAAAATTTGTGACAATCAAAGAAAGAAGAAGCGAGTCTGCAAGTGAATATGCAAATTCTCGCAGCGGCATATAAGGCTAGAAAACAGGATTGATGAGAATGAATCACGCGTTACTCGCTAGGAAATTATTGTGTACTCTACGTAATCGCTGCGATTCTAAAATGAGCAAATGTGGCCGAGCGATGGAGCATTGTGTTTTCATTGTGTTGACTTATCATGAATTGGAATCACCAGCGGCTGCGGTAAAAAAAATTCAAGAAAAAATTCGACAATCACCACAACATAAGCGGTGGCACGACGATCAAAAGTACGCATGAAAGATAAGCAATTATTGGTTTATGCAAGACAGTGCTAGAGCTCACCGCACTCAGTGAAATTTCGATCTCTTAGCAGAACTTTTTCAACATAGACTGATCGGGCTGGATTCTATTACAAAAACAGCCAATGGTATAGATGGTGGTCACCTTACTCCCTGGATCTTAATCCGAGCGACTGTTTTTGTGGGACGTCTGAAAGTATTTTGTATATCTCACATAGCCCTCAAAATTGGACGACTTGAGAGCAGCAATTGAAACCAAGGTCAAGGAAATTGTAAAGGATGTTTTGCAGAAAACAATTGCGAACTTGTATTACAGACTTCGCCCATGTCATTTGTTCCAACGGTCGACATTTCGAAAATTTGTTGCATTGAAAGTTCTCAATAAACATTGGTTTTTACTTTCTTTTTCTTCTCATTTCTTGAAGTTTTCATAACACAACTTCACACATTAGTTAGATTATGGTGCTATATTCGGGAACCCCACATGTTATATATCAAAATACTCGTCTTGATGTGTTATATCCGAATCTGTAAATATTAGACCCTTTCTACCTAGTGGAACCTCCCTGTATTAGTCTTTCATTACATTGGTTGCTAATTTAAATTGAAGGTTGCTCATTTCTTAATTCTTCGTTTGAAATAAATTGTATCTTCTCAAACTCCTCTGATAAATACTTCATATTGTTATCAATCTGTCTAATGGCTACAAAATGTTTAATAATCATCAAAGAACCATGTAAATTTTTAAATGCTTCAGACATTAATTCTTCTGATACATCTTCAACTTTTAGTCCTTCTGATAAAAGAACAGGTTGTAATTCGCAAATAAGGACTCGCAAATGGTTTTTGATATTCTCTAATTTTGTAAGGTAATCATCTTCGTTATCATACTCTTTTAACATCTGTACTAATGCCATCACATTTACTTGCAAAATATGATAAGCCCGAATGTAGATATTTCTTATCTGAAAATAAAAGAAACAAAAAATACCATCAGATTTACTTGAAAAGATTTATAACAATTTTAGAAACAAGCTGGTAATTAAGATTTACTTTTCCATTTGGTAGTTGAAAAACTGATAAGTTTATATACCAGGAAATTAAATTTATGAAAGAACATTTCTAAAGACAATCAAAAATGTATTCAGAAATGTTTACTTTTTATTCTGAAAGTAAATGACATACATTAACAAAGTAGAAAATTAATCGTTAAATTTATCAGAAAATATTTCTCATCATTTTGAAAATCTAATGACTAAACAAAATATATTTTCAGTTTAATCCACCATTGATTCAATAAAAGACTTGTATTATTGAACAATGATTCAAATTAATTAAATCTTGAAAGCTGTATCTTTAAATTATAAAATTTTAAGTTGAATATTAGTCATATCATTGTTTAAATTTTTTAAATAAAAGAAATGTAGTGTTATCATAAATAAAGCAGATATCCAGATCAAAATGTTTTTACAAGATTTCATCTGCTCTAAATTTCAATATCAAATTATTATATCCGAGTTATATCCATTTATCCTACTTCAATGAATACCGATATCAATATGAAATAATTCAATTAATATGCATATTTTATTTTATTATTTTTCTTTCAATAACTTTGTAGCTTTAAAAAATATTTGAAAGTTATTTAAAAGTATGTTAAAGAAAGCAAAGTTACTATATCAGTACACGATTAATCTAAATATATTCCATAATACAAATATGTTTATTTTATTTATTTTTTCATGTGATAGTTTTACGACAAATCTTTCTGTAGATTATTTCATGAAATTTCCAAGCAGCTTTAATTTTCATGAGAACAGATGAAAGATAACATAGAATACTTATCTCACGTAGTATATTTTAAAAATCATGTAATTCATAATAAAGAAAATAATTAAAGCTCTCAAATTTATTATGAGTGAATTACTATCAAAATGAAATTCAAATGAAATCGTAAATGGGAAATTTATCCCTCCGTCCTTGTGCATGTGAACATGATAAATCAAATAAGCAGTGAACAAGGTGAATAAAATACGGCAAATTATCATAGGTCCTCTTTATCTGTATCAAATCGTAGACCAAATCCATCAACGTGTTGACCGTGCGTAGGTCTGTATATTCGTGTATGGATGGATACGATAATTGTGAAATGCAATGCCCTTGAAAAATGAAATTTTTTATTCGATCTTACCATCAATATTGTAGATTTATATTAAATATTGCACTCAAAATGAACGTCCAAACTTCAAACTCGGTTTCCTTCTTACACTACAAAGCACTAAACGGATCAAATTGTGTGAGTAAATGAAAAAGTTGAGGGAAGAATACTCCAATTCGTTGGAGAATTAAAAGGATCGTATTGTAAAAGTAAATGAAGAAGTTGAGGGAAGAACAATCCCATTGATTGGAGAAGAATGTTAACTGCGGTGCGGATCATCTTCCGCCAGCGGGACCATTTGAATAACATAGTGATGAAAATTCATCGCAACATGCTTATTATGAATAAAACATCACTGAACTCATCCTGATGTTGCAAAAACTGAAAGCAAATGGTCAGATGTGGATAAATATCTATGTGAGTAGCTATGTGAGTAGCACAGGCTTTGGCAGCTGTAAGTTGTTTATACTGTCCTATTTTCATTTCACATTTCACTTTTTTAATATGTATGCAAATAAATAATTTCTTTATCTTAGCCTTAAGTTTAAGAAAGCATTTTAATATAATTATTAAATCATGAAAATGCTCATATTTTCCGGTCGCTGTGTAATATATATCAGATAAAAAGAAGCTTCTTTAAATGGCAATCTCAAACATGAAAAATCCTTGTAAAAAAAAAGCAAAATTTACTGGACAATGTCAGAGCATATCTAGTTATAATGGAAATACAAATGTATAAATAAAACCTAACGGGTACTTACATTTTGGGGAGGATTCAGAAATTTGTATTGTTGAGAAATAAGTGTTTCTTCATCCACATTAAATGTTGAGATCTGTAACCGAATATCCATTATTTTAACATTAAAATTAATAAAATTAAATAAATCTTACAGATGAAACTATTTTAGTACAGAATAAATACTTACATACATACTAGATTTCTCACGAAATAAACAGGCAAGCCTAGAATCCCCCCTCGAATCCATATTTAATTCCTTGACATACTCAAGGAAATTCGGAAATCAAAATGGTAACTTTTCAGTTAAAAGATCCTATACTAAGCAACTAAAAGGGCACTTTTTGTTAAATGTTGTTTTAATAAAGATGAGAAGTAATTAGTTGTAAAAGTCAAAAATTTCAAAGTGCAATTAATAGTAAAATGTTTTATAAATAGATGAAAATATCTCCTTTAAAAAACATTAAATATTATTAGAAAAATATTGCTTAAACTCTTCATGCAATCGATCTGTTTCCGCTGCATAAAATTCTTAGAAAGAAAGCACCGAAACGTTGTTTTTTTTAGGAGGACATTTCTTCATGTTGCATGAAATAGATCTAGTTGCTTTCTCACAAAAGACTTACTTTCAGACAGTTTTCATGAGGCAATATACACCTCTTCTGTTCTGCTGAGGTAGATTTAATACAATGATTGGTAATATTTCAGCATAATATCAATTACGAAAAATATAATTATTAATGTTTGGAAAAGTAATAATAATATTTGTGGCATATCGAATAGTAGTATTTGCAATTTAGGTGAAGAATTTGGGATTGAACAAAAGCATAATGCTAAGGGAAAATACACTGTTGTTCAAGAATTAAGAACGAAACAGAAAATTACCTGAAAACGAAAAGAACAATGACGCACACCTAATATGGGAATCAAATGAGGCGCAGTTTTGTACATGCAAGCACTTGCAAATGCATAAAAACTGACCAATTGCCTGCTTTCAACAAAAAAACAAATCTCCTTTCCATAAAAACACTGAACTGTGTGTAAAATTATCGATATAGAACACCGGTAAGAACTTGATTGTATTCAATGGCACAGAAACTAATCTGAACTATCTACAGAAATACAATGTGAGCAAAAGTGTATATAATTAGATGATTCCCATTGATTTTGAAATCATTATTTACGACAACGCAAATTTAAACTGGGCATATTACCAGATACTATTTGGTGAAAAAACATAATTAACTTTATATCAAAAATTTAGACAAAAATTTCATTAAAGTAAAATAATAATAACATAATCTAACTGTATTTTCATTCTTATCAAAAAATTTGAGATTTCATCGGTAATCTTGAGTGGTTAAAAGCTCATTTTCATACTAAATAGTTTCAACGGAGCTCAAAGCTCATTTACGGAAGAGTTTCGTCTGCTATTACCATTCACTTCACGACATGTGATAGCTATTTTAATATTGTTTGCGTTGTGGGCCGAAGAAGTACCTGGCTAAATTCACACTGAGGTCCATTTAGAAGATCAGCAAAAGATAATAGGCCATCCTTAGGTCTCCAGGAAACTTTTTAATACTATGCGACCACTATGAAAGTTTAGCAATATTGATCCAAATTAGGCCAATCCTTCAATGGAGCTCCGTCTTCCCAACATCAGAAAAAAAATGCCATCTTTCTTTGAGAAAGATATTCCTGTCTAATGCTCAGATGTCTGAACCCATGCAGATTTTTCTTCATCTCTAAATATCACTGCCTTTTTACTCGGTCTACACGATATACGACTTAATGCCCACTACACTCACTGAGACGTTTGGTGTCATTTCGAAGCTTATTTGCTCATTTTATAACGAACTATGGTACCGCTTTCTAGGATGCTCAATGTATCATATTATTTGACACCAATAGTTTCTGAATTTCACGGATAGACATTATTTTGGTGTTCGCTAGTTTTCGGATCCTCCGATTTTCGCATTTCTTTGACACACATAGCCTTTTAAATCCACGTTTCGCCTTGAACTTTTTCTTTACATTAGAAAAAAAATAATAATTAGGTTTCTATTAATGATTCTCAGTTGCAGAAGTTTCTAAAGCAAACTTACCTTTAACTTTCAACTTCCATATTCTAATGATTTTCACCATCTGATTTTCTTTAGTTTGAGATGTCTTTAATAATGAAGTGTTGTCGTGAAGACAATTTGAATACATGTAATCCACTACATCATTCTCTTTAAATTTACATATTCTAGCTAAAATCTGTAAACTCATTTCCTTATGTCTAAACTTGTGTGACAAGTTAATTTCTGATTTTATCCAAAAAATGAATATTTTTTTGGCTGAAGTGATCTTATACATACATAGCAAAAGTTTTATCCGAAACTGCTGCTTTATTCTGTATCTTTCCAGGGAAAGTAGATGATTGGGTTTTAGGCAATATGGTAAAATAGCTCGAAGTCGTACAACATAATCGAAATCATAAAAATGTATCAGGAAGGTGAAAAGTCTTTGAAAGAGGTGGACAAATATTCAATAACTGGTATAGTGCTACTCAATAACTTAGTGGGAAAGTCCGGGAAAAAGAAAAATTGCAGAGGATCATTCTATAACCTAACAAGGCAAACTAAGGCTAAAGAAATCGCAAACCATGTGGAAATAATGACATGAAGCTTGATATCATTGCAGCCAAACTCCACAGCACTGAAATGTTGATCCAAAATATGTTCTATATGCTAGATTTATACCCACATGTTGGAGAAATCCTTTTTGATGGTGTACAAACTATCTGTTTGGTAGTGATATTTTCTTGCAAAATGAGAGCAAATATCATCTAATCATTGTTTTTGAGAACCAGTTCCTCTAAACACAGGTTGGAATATGCAAAAATGTGTAAAACCAGGACTGAAATATTTTCTATGAATTAACTAAATCATACAGGTAGTGAGTTGACATTCATTTGTCATACAGCTAAACAAAATATTACTGGTGACTATATCTGTGATGCTTATTGGAAGTTCTGAGAATTATAAATAAAATAGATAAAAAATAATCTTTTTTTTTTCGTCTATATTTATAAAATACCCTAACTTCATAATAATCTGCTGCCTAAAAAAAGCTTGAATATTATGACATTTTATTTTTTGTGACAAATAATGACAACAAACATTTAACAAAAACACACTAGTACTTAAATGTCCAAAAATACATTTTGAAATGTAAAAATACTTTAACCTTCTTTTACTGCATCCATAATTTCAAACACTACCCTAACACAAAAATTGAGACCATTTTTTCTTACCATGAATTTCTTCAAATCTGTAAGCCTTTTTATAATATTCTTAATACCTTCTTCGATTTTTGGAATATGATTTTTTAATGATATCTTTATCTTCTTACGAGATATTTCATCTATGTTGAATCCACATGGATCAATCCACGGCTTTCCTTCTGACATTATCAAGAAATTAATTGTTGTAGAGTTGTGTTTGTTAGCAAATATAATCCTATAATGATAAAAAAAAGCAAATAGTAATTTATCAATTAGAATAATTTAATGTGATTAAATAATTTTAACAAGAATAGATAAATATATTTTGTAATGATTATTGATTACAAAAAATTATAAAAATTAAATACTGTTACGGAATTACCTCTTCCGTTTCGGATTATTTTAAGATTTGATGGCCGATGAAGAAATAAACAGTCTTTTAGTAGAAAACAACGACGACGTTTATTAACAAAAGGACATGAGTACACAGACGACAGATATATACAGCCGAGACGAAGACAGGCAACACAGCGGCATACTACAACAAACAGTAGCCCACAAGTCGTAATCGGTAGTAACCAACCGCTTGAGCTTCATATAACGCTGGCACTTCGTCGGACTATACCGCCGTTGCTTCGTTTCCTCTCGACGACTCGTTTCGCGACTCCGACTTAGGACACACGACTGCGATTCCTTGCAGCTTGAGACTGCGATTCCTTGCCGGCCTTTTATAGTTCCCGGAAGGCGGGCCGAGAAGGTTCGGGACCAATCAAGCGCATCTTGGTTCCTTTTGGATGGATCACTAAAATTCTCGAAGTTTCCAGTAATATCTATTTTGTCGCCAAATGCATCGCCAAGTCGCCGAATGGTCGCTAAGTTTGTCGCTAAGCTCTGAGATCACTGACGCAGCACCCGATCAGCATCCAACAGGGCTCACCATAAAACGGTCTTTCTTACGATAAAACTATTCGTGCTGGGAAGCAACATTACAGGTTTGTAACAATACTAATTGCTAAATAATAAATTTATAATAAAATAATAAATAAATAAACAAAAATAATTTTTTGCTTAATAGACAGTTAGCAAACATTCTCAAATGAATTAGTGTTTCTTTTAACATAACGGAAGTATTATTTCCTTCTTAAAGTATACCATTAATAAAAAAATAGACATTGGTGATTTATCCATAAGAAACATTTGATTTTTTTATTAATAACAATTTAACAGATATAGATGAATTCAGATAAAAATATGCTTTGTAACAAGTATTGATGATATAAAACTAATAAAATGAAAAGAAAGTTTTTTGTTTAATAACTGTTTAAGTAATATTCTTTAAAAAATTAGGGTTATTTTAACATAAATAATGTATTTTTATTTCCTATATTGAAAATACGTATTTCGAACTTTGTTATAAAAATATAAACAAAACTGAGCATTTCAGATTGCAAAACCTAAATTTGTAATCAATTTAAAAAATTGGAACATTTTTCCTCAAATAATACTGTTTTGTTTTATAAAAAAATTTATATTAACTCAACATTTTAGGGGTTTACTATAATTTCCTTTAAAAATTAAAGTGCAACATTTTGATGTTTTTCTAAAGCATCGTATATTTAATGAAAGATGTTTGGCTCCATTAATAAATCGTTTTTTAATATATTTTGTAGCCATAAAATTGTACAAAACTATTTCCTTTCAATTATGACTTTAGAAACATTGCATGAAAAAATGCATTCTTGATTACATATGAATGATAATATATAATTGCCTTTTTTTTTTTCTTTTCAATCTCTTCTTAGAAAAAAATTAAAAATATCAGAAATAAAAATAAATTTCATCTGTACCTTTCTATGGTACAGACAATTGATAAAATATAGCAGAGCCAAACTTTGCAAATTCATATATTTTCTTTTGTATATACTGTTCAATATTCATAATTTTTAAAGATGATTAAAAAACACAAAGAAAATTAATTTAATATGACATGTATTGTGGGATAAGTGAAAAATAGATAGTTCATGTTTCACAGTTAATGATACATTCTGTTGTGACGCATGTTTTACTTTTGTGTACTCCAAAAATGAATGTGACACTCAACAAATACGTTGAAATCTTTTTATTTAAAAAATCATCAGCTAACGCTTCTGTAATAAGAGGAGTCTTCCTTCTCTATAGCACAGTTACAAGATATTTAAAGAGGTAAGACTATTAGTTTCAAATTAAGATGAACCGGGTGTACCATTGACTTCTCCATATGAAGTAAACATCAACGGAGTTGCTGTGATGATGAAAGAAAATGGTTGAATCCCATTAAGAGACCCATCAGAACATTTTATTGGGCGCCACTGACATGTAATTCACAGGAAAACTGCCCATGGTATGTGTTTGTGCGCTGTGAGTTTAGAGACTACTCATCATTATCTTTTGAAAATCATTGTCGTATGTGTTCCCCATCATCTTTATGGCCCTGATTTAGCCCAATGAGATTTTTCTTTTTAAGACTTTGAAAACCAACGACGGGTAACAATTTTCCAGAATCAGAGGCAGTGGTGTAAATTACGGGAGCAATTTTAAATGACCTGTCGAAAAATTGCTTTCCGCAAATGCTTGAGGAATGAAAAAAAAAAAAAAAGATGGGACCAATGCATTCAATGTAATGGGAAGTATTTTAAGAAATATCATCAAAATGTGGAGGATAAATACTAGTAATTATTTTTTCTTAATTTATGATCTTTCTTTATTGAACAATCTGCATATATGCAAATATACGAAGGGAAAATATAACAAAATTACTTATAAAAATGCTTTGTCATCATAAAAAGCAAATATCAAACTCGATATTTAGTCACAGTATCATCAAAGAGAATAATTTCATAAATAACAGTAACTAAAAATTGTATATCTATTGAGCATTAGAATATTGTAAGAAAAACTTAATTTCTATATCTTTGAACATGTTTATCATCTTAAAATACGGATATATTTTGATAGAAATTTTTAAAAAATAGATAAATGGGCTGAATAGGAAGAAAATATTATAAAAATGAATGGTCTTATTTATCAGTGCTCTATATTTGTATACACAAGGTTCCTTTTCTCATTTTAAAAAATACTTCTTTTCACACTGATTCTTAAAACAAATAATAAATACCACAAAGTGAAAGAAACGGTATAGATTTTTAGCTAGCAAATGGCCTTAATTTACTTAATTTAGATAATCATTATCCTCGTAGTCTTTAAGTCTCTGTTTTATAATAACTTTTAATAATAGCATTTTCAGAGCAACAAATAGGATTCCATACCGAATTTAAGAATAGCGATGTATGAGCTATTTTTATATATTGTTTCCTAGCTTTAAAAAAATCCAGTGATAGGTAAACTAATACAATTAAAATAGACCTACATGGCCTAAAGAGTTTTGATGCTGGATAAGTCCTTTTATAATACAGTTTATCACTTTAGAAATATCAAAATGGCAGCAGTGCCGCTAATTATTTAAAGCAACTTTTACCTTAAAATGTTTGTTAACCATTCTTACACAAAAAGGTTTTATGTTCGATCCAAATTATTGAAAAGGATTGTATTTTTTCCATATTTAAAATATGCATAATATATGTAACGGAAGATAAATCCATCGCATACATAATACGTAGAAAATTCTGTCCACTCGTTTTTAAAAGAAATATAAAGCCTTTTGAACTGATTATTACATGATTAAAAGTATTTAATAAAAATAATACTTATATATGAATCATATTTACAATTTTCTTCAGACTCGCCTTACCATTAAATTATCACAGACATCCTATCAAGATTTATTTGAAAATAAATAAATAGACTTGATTATAAGTAAAAAATAAACGTAGATTTTCTGTTACCTGTGTAGACGAAAGTATTCGAAGATGCTTCTAGAGAACGCCTTCGTTAAACACCTGTCTCGAAGAAGTCAGAGACTGAAAGGTTCTTCTTGCTGAAGTGATCCTTTACATACTCTCGTAAAAAGATTCTCGAAGCCACGAGACCTTATCAGTATTCTACAGATAACACCTTGTGAAGTTTCTGACACCTTCTCCTAGGCGAAACTTCATTTTTGTTCAATAAAAGATGTATTTTTATCCCAGAGATAAGAATTTTTGATGAGATGGCTAGAAAAAATAATTTCGAAAGCACGTGCGAATAATAATAATAAAAAAAACTTCTCTACTGACTTGACATTAACGACTTCATTACCTGATAATTTCCTCCTTGGATATCATCAGCCATTTATTGAAAGTTAAAAGACCATTCGAAAACTTCCCATCTGAGTACTCGTTGATCTTGACTTACATGGTTTTCATGGAAAAAAATTGAATTTAACTTTTAAGATAAGATATTTTTATGTGATCGAATAAAGAAGTGAATTCAAATACCCATGCAAGAGACCAGATATTCTCTTCTCAATTACACTATCATCTCTTTTTATGTGGTTTGCTTACATCACAAGCCGGAGTGGGAGTGGTATGGTTAATTGCTTTTTTAGGTTTATGGTGTAAGGAACAGATTTAGCCGCCCAGTGCCAAATACTTGGTGACAAGTAACGCTTCGTATACAAGAAACACAAAATTATGATACTGAAATCTATTGAGACAGACTGATAGGAACAATGAAAATTGCAAACTCCTATCCAAAATACAGATAAAATAGAAAAAAATACCTGAAGTTACTTTTCATTCTTCAGTATTAATTGAGGTACATAATCATACGTTTCATAAAATTCTTCAGTGGAAAATTAAAAGTGCTTCAATCAGAGGAATTTCAGATGGAATTTATTTTTTTGTGACAGTTAGAGCTCTTCTATTGTTTCTTCTGTATCATAAACAAGTGCAGTATTGTATCGCAATCCCTGTACTCATATTTTTTTAAGTGAAATGGCATTGATTTTGTGTCAAACCGATCAAGGGTGGAATGGAATAATTTTATCTTTTTCTCTGTTTTCAGGACTAGCAAACTTTTGAGTTTTAAATGTAGTTATCTCTGGTGCTATTCGTTTTAGCTATTTCTGTTTGTTACTTTGTGACGTGTTGACTGAATTCAGCCTTTGTGTGATTTAAAGATAATAGGTATAAATTTGGTGGGCATACTTTTTGAACTTTCAGAAATTGTGTGAAGCGTAGTGTGAAACTAATTGTTAATAATAAGATTTGCACAAGAGAATTATGTTCTATAGAGCATGTAACGGCTTAAATTTTTCTAATTGTGGATAAAAGAGTTTCGTTATATTTTCTAAAGCTTGTGTAAACCTGTAAATGGTGAGTAGCTTGTACTTTGGTATTGGTGGTAATTGAGGGAATTTGAGCTTTAAAAACCAATTCGTGAGCTTCTTTGCGCAATACGTTTTTCAGAACTTTAATTTGTTGGATTTTTTTTCTCAAACTGTCAATGAGAGTAAACTGTCGAATCAGAATAAAAAGTTGCTGGTAACTGACATATCAAGTTTTCGAATAGCAAATTCGTGAAGAATATCCGATATATACGCATCTAGAGTAAGTTTCTTTCCCTCTGCATAATATTTTAAAATGTTTTAATTTCTATTATTCTTATATGAATAAATATAGAGGATTTTGGGATATTAAACTATATTCTACATCATTCATAAAAAATCATTCTTATTGTTAGATGGTAGCTTCATTATTTTAAAAATTAATACAACTTGATATTTTACAACATTTGTTGCTTCCGCTTAAATATTGATGCGAACATGAATTATCTTTTGCAGACAACCCGTCTAAAATTTAGGATTCTATGGTAGTCAGTAAGTCTGGTTCAGATGATTCATCAAGACAGAAAACAGTTTTCCTAAGTAACTGACCAAATTTTAATTTTTCAGTACATTATTTTAAAGGCATCGCTGATGGGTTTTAAAGATTTTCTGGATGACAAATGTGCATTTACACTAATCTCATTTTCAAGTAAAAACAGAATGAGCAGACGTGCATTTGTCGAGTTTTTTTTTTTTTTTTTCTTAAAGTATCGATTCAATGTAGGTTGGAAATTCGGACTACAACCAATGTTTACCACGGATTCTATCAAGGGAAGACGGTTATCAGCTCTGAATATCCAAAAAAATTTCTGTACACTAAAGTCCCTGCCAGAATCAAGGCAGGGACTTTAGTGTACAGAGATACTTTTACATTATTTGTTATTTTTAATCTCAACGTTTTTCAAACATAATTGCATCTTATGAATGATATATTATATAGCTAGTTTAAAAATAATTAATTCGTTTAATTAATATTTACCACTTTTAGATATATTCAAATTGGTTTATATATGTATTACTACATTCATTCAAAGCAAACCACCATATCAGATTCACAAAGTCAGGTCATTTGGAATGGGTGTTTTATCAGTCATTCACTTTTATTTTATTTTTCATTTTTGAAATTGAATATTGTTTTTTGTATTTTGTTTGTTGTATTTTGAATGGTTTTTTTTTTTCATCCAAAACATAGGATACTTGTGGATTGGCATAGTGGTAAAAAAAGGAACGATCAAGGATGTCGTTTTCAGTGTCTATATCTACTTTTCTTCATCGAAATTATAATAAAATAGCCCAAACAATTTTTTAAAAAAAAGATTATGAAGTATAAAAAGTTATGTAAATAATAAATAGATAAAGTTAAATAAGAGTCAGAATATTTTTATTTTAATAATTTTTTCAAATGGAAATGAACTTCAACACAGTTTTAATAGTCTATATGTTGAGTAGCTATGATTTCTTCAAAATAAGTTTACCATAGTTGAATTAGTTACATCAATTAAACTAATTTTGTCGCTATTTATTCGCAATCATTTTCTCAACTCATATAATCTGAGCTAAGTGCTAACTTTTTTGAACGATTTCAAATATTTTTGTTTCTTCAATGCGTTTTTCTTTATCTGTCCCAAAATGTATAAAAATATTTCATTGTTTTGGAAGTTTTGGTAAAATTTCTTGTGTATTCAACAATTTAAAGAAGCATTTATAAAGACGCAGGGAAAACGCTGATACTTGACGTAAATACTCAGATTTATATTTAGTATACTCATCAGATGTGTTATCAAAGCCACGAGGCTCTTTCATTCATAACAAAATCAAAACTGTCTAATTCTAACTTCTTCACCTCTTTCCAGTTTATCAGCATTAGCAGAAGCTGATAAACAACAGGTGCAATTTTTGTTACTAAGCGAGAAATTGGTGCTAACTTCATGTTGGAAGTCTTTTTTTCCTTGAGCACTTCATGCACATCCAAAACTAACAAAGTAGAAAGGGAAGAAAAGAATTTCTTGTGTTTGTCTTGGACATTAAAGAACAGAAAAGTTTAGAATAGTTGAAAATACTATACATTTCTCTTTTTTTTTATCTCATAACCTTATTATCAAAGAGAAGCTTACAATAGAATAAGTCACTTACTTTTATTCGAAATGTGATTAAATGCAATTCATGCTTTTAATTTCATTTCCCTGTCCATCTTTTACAAAACCTCTCCTCTAAAACGTATGCTTGATGATTTTACACCGCTGATTTATTCCCTCGCTAATTCTGATAAATATATTTTTTATTTCTTATTAAAGAAGAATAAATACTAAAACAATATGATAGTTATGTTGATATTACAAACTTTTCAATTTAAAGTAAGAACGGCTGAGTCTATGATATCCTTGAAGAAACCCTTCCTCGATTGAATTAGCCCCTAATCACTTATTTTATGCAATAACTTTATTGTGTCGTTTTTTACTTTTATTTCTCCTTTCCTTTCATTTTCTTTGATTATTGAATTCTCAATATGTAAAAAATGAACGTATAAGCTTTCAAAATTATTTCAAAATCAATGCTGTAGCTTTAATAAACGAATCGAGTTTAGTTAAATTGGTTTAATTATATTAACGCCCCGTTTGGAAGTATGAATACGGCGTAGACGCACCGAGTCGGTGAAAATGAGAACTGTTAACTGAGTACATCAGTGGTACCTTATAATAAACACGGTTATTTTTAATTTCAAAAAGAAGTAGCACCTTATAATAAACACGGTTGTTTTTAATTTCAAAAAGAAAATCATATCAAGATTTTTTTTTCTCATTCCTCAATTTTTTTACTATAAAATCTCTACTCACTGAATAAAAATTCGGCATTTTATATTTCTCAAAAATTTTAACATTATTTTTTTTAATTCTAGAAGCGTAAAAAATATAAGTATGTTGAATAAATTGGGTCATAGATTCTTTATAATGCTTATGCTTTTCTTAATCAAATAGACTATTCCTCACTAAGTGAATTTATTTTCAATTAAATTGAATTCATGAAAAACATAACGGAAATGAATTGCATGGATGGTCTTTTATCGGTCTTTATAAATTTTTAATAAAATCTATCACGGAGTTAACCATCTGACAGTGTATAATTTTGCAAGTATGTAAATAAATAATTCAAAAACTCAATGACTTAAATAAGTGAAATTCGATATCCGATCTTGTAATTACAGTTGTAGTTCTATATCAACTTTTGGTTTCAATCGGCTGTATAAAATGTGTCCAAAATGCACATTTGATTTTCTAGTACTAGTGTATTAATACCCTGACAATGAAACGATTGATTCGCCATAGATTGCGAGCTAAATTCAGAAAAAATTTCTCGCCAAAATTCAATATTCCCAACTATTGTTCGCCAATACCGTGCAACTGATACACAAGTACCCTTTGTTATTATTATACTACGAGTTTACAACTCTCATGTACGGGATAACAATATGAGCCCTCATGGCATTCAAGGCATAGTTCAAGGTCGACAATTTAAGACGAAGAAGGATAACTCCTTTATGTGAAAAAGATGTTGGACTACCACTCCCGCAGGTTTGCGTATCTTTCTCAATACGCTTTGCTAATAAATTGATGAACCATGGTTGTCATTGCAATTTTTTTATTCAAAAGCGAAGAAGTCATGTTTTTATTCTTATTATTACGGTGTCTTGGAATTTCTATCAATTTTGTTTTCTCTATTAAAGGGAAAAGGGCATCCTCGACTAACGTAACATTCTCATGGCATTATTCATCGTAGCATAATTTGTTCTGTGGTAGGCGAGGGCCTTTGTTGAGTTTCAAGATGATATGTGCCATTAGATGGTGTGATGCAAAATGATTTTATATACGTGAAACAATGATTCAACTTTTCATCTCCGGTAATCATTTATTCTAAAATATATTGAGTTTTTGCCACAATCATATATTTTTTTTGGTTTGCTTAGATTTAAAAAAAAAATTGAGAAATTATTACCATCTACACAAGCATCAGCATTATCATCTTTTATTATAAACATCGAGAAAAACTAGAGGGAATGTTTTCGCTTCAACAGAAGATATTTTGTGATTAACTTCGTCATATGTTGTAGAAAATAGAATTTGTGATTCTATTTTCTACAGCCCACTCACTGACAGACATATCACAAATTTAGACACAGATCTACAATTTTAATGCAATTATTATATGCCAGAATATAAATTCTTCCATCTGTCTTGATTGTGAATCGTCGTATTTCAAACAGACGGAATTTCAAGAACAGGTTTTTTTTTTTTTTTTTCCTCTTTTTCGTCTCACTGAATTCTAAAATGTCAAGATTTCATCAAGATCTCGAGGCCAAAGTGTTTGACGATAGCAAAACTAAATCCTTGCATAAGAAAAAGTAAAATGTTTATTCGAATATTTGATAAATATAAGAGTATTAGGTATTTTGGACGCCATTTTCCCGATCGATTGAAAAGAAAATTTCACATGGAACTACAATTGAAGTCATAAGATCACATACCGAATTCTATTGTTTGAAGCCATTGCGTTTGGTTGCACATGAAAGTACAGACTGACAGACCTTGAAAGATTTGGTTCAAAACTTGATAAGAATTTATATTTTAGGTGATAAACCTGGATATCAAATTTTATCTGTGTAATTCTTCACGTTTTGTAGTTACCGAGTTTACTTGCACTAAAATTAGCAAAAAGACAGATTTCCACTGATTGGATTCCCTTCAAAGATTTATAGAAATCTACAAATTTGATCTGAAATCGACAACTAAATTTCTGCCGTCTAGTTCACAGTGTTTTTGAATTACAGAGTTCACAGATAGACATAACACCAAAAATGCGTTTTTCGAGCTCAAAGAAATCTGAAACAGGGAAATTTATCAAAATCTCGAAGTTCTTTGACCATCACAATGCTTTTTTTATACTTCACATATGAGAAAGTAAAAATCTATTTTAGTACAATAATTGTCTGTGTGAAAGAATTTTGTGCATAAATTGTCCCTGAAATTGCAAAAAAAAAAAAAAAAAAAAGAGTAAAATAGCAATATTTAAAGCTTCTAACTTGGACAGCTTTAATAGCAAAAATGTAAAACTTTTTTAATAAGTTAATGTAACAAAAATGTTATTAAATATGGCTATCAAAGCAGCATATTTGTCTAAAAATTTAGATTATGTAATTTTTTTTTCAACAATACATTTAATGACTTAAGCAACGAAAAATATAATAATTTTTTTTACTCATACCATTTTTCCAACTGAAAACATATACTATATATCTATCTTTAACGGCTTAGAAATTAACTATCGATCAGCAACAAAAGAAAATGCCGGTATTTTTTAGTATATAATTTTATATGTGTTAGTAATTGTACTAAATATTGAAGGTTTAGTCCAAAAATATTTCTTTCGTACGACTATTGCAATTTCTCTACTCTTTATTAACTATTTTTGTCCATCAATATTAATTGCGCATATATATTTTTGCAGAAATATCTTGTGTGTCCAACCTTATTTATGCCATCAATCAGTGATTTCTGTTCTTTCAAAAATGTTTCACTTCCTTAAAAGGAGTTTCCATACTTATAAAGCAAGAAAACCAGATTTCACTCTACACTGTAAATTTTATTTCGGCATTGCAATGTTTCTTTTATGAATAAGATAATCTTTTTCGTAATTCTTCGAGCATTCCAGCAACTATACGTGGGCAATGATCAAACGTAAGCTTCAATAAAAACTTTATTTCATTCATGAAGCTTTGCGGTCTTCTTTCAGGTGAGTTTACTCAAGCATCCTTAAATAAATATACTTACCGAAAGTGATAAGAATGTGAGAAGAAGGATGTATCGCAATAAAATAGTAATTGAAACTTCTTGTGTAAAGAAACAATGATGTCAAGTTTTCTGCTTCACGTCGTATCCTTCAAAAACGTTCTTTGATACCTGATTGTCCTTTCTGCAGAAAAATGGAAGTCCTTTAAAATAAATTATTTTTACTTTGCATCCCACTCCTCAGAAAGAATTTATTTTAATATAAAATCATAATAAATGATATTACAAAAATATCATTGATTTAATTCTGTTTTTCGTTTGATTGGTGCAGTTTGTTGGTTAAATATTAATTACCAATTCGTAAATCAATTACAAATCCAAAGTAAAGATCTTCTCTAAAACAAATTTAAAGAAAATTCATAGAATTTTTACTTTTATTTTTTTTTTTCATTCAAAACGTCTGATTATCTCTTGAATGACATTTCAAATATTCTGAAATTGCATTAGTATATGTCATTTCTGCCAGAGTTTTAAAATCTAACATTAGATGAAATATGCCAATGACAGCCCATTTTAACTTAACATACTAGAAAAAAATACTAAATTTATTTTTATTGCAAGTAAAAATTAAAAGAATTTGTAATATGCTTAATAATAATTAAATAATTGATAATATCATACATTCGAGCTATTCCTTTTTGTAGTTATTTGATTTACTTATCATTAAAACAGGACCTTAATTCCATAAATCATCTTTAAATATTCATTAAATACAGAATTTAACGATTTTTTCATAATTTAAAAGAATAATTAGAAGATTCTCTTAACAGTGTTCTCATAATAATCAATACCTTTTTTGCTGTGTTTATTCTAAATTCGCTAAATTATAAAGTAAGAATTATCAATAAAATAATGCAAATGTTTAATTCTTTGGAAAATAAGTGTCATCTCCTCTAACCAATACACATACACATAAAATTTTTTTAGATTTGAAGAGATGATCAAATCTTTTGAGTTTACTGTAACCCTAGGGATCTCATCTCTTTTAAGTTTACCCTCCGCTTCAATTCTTATTTATTGCGTTTCAATATTTTCGGTTGATCGGCCTGGGGAGGTTCGTCCTTGAACAGTCTATCGCCATTTCGCTTGATATAAGCTTCTCATGGTCAACTAAATACCCCACGTAATAATTGTACATGAGAATTTCTTGGGCAAGTGGTTCACTGTATTGCTCAGAGTTTTAATAGGTAAGGCGATTAAACAGTTAAAAGCTCTCTATAAGGTTTCAAGTTAAAGAGCCAATTTTTGGAGCTTGACATTAAGAGTTGCTCAGAGTTTCTGGAGGTAGATGAACATACGTCTGCTTTCACACACATTGATTTCAGTCGATTGATATTTTGTCGGCGAAGGCTGTGTAACAAAACTAGGAATGCAGCCAGTAACCACAAACTATAATTGGAATTCATGATGGCTGTTGCCATCGGGACTGAATTTCTTTCAATATTGCATGGGATGTAATAAATGTTGCCTTTTAAGAGGATGGCAAATTGCTTCCAGTTTTTTTTTAATAAATCTCCAGGAATTTTTTTTATCATATAAAGACTGCCTTCTCAAATGAAAAATTTGAGTACCTTCTTCCTTTTTAGCTCTTAAAGCAATTTCTAGTAGTGAGAATAATACCATTCGAAAACTTTACTCAGGATCTTTTGTTTTAGAAGTTAAATGTGTAGAAGCTTGTTTAGAAGTTAAGAAGAAGTACGCAAACTCAACAAATAACTACATTTCTGTCATTCCTCAAGCTATTTTAATACCATCCAAAGGAATTATATACAAAATGTTCTATTACAAGAAGTGAAAAGAAAAAAACTAAGAGAGTGTTCAATGCACAAGGTGCTTTTATAGGGAGATAAAACCTTATTCTGAGCATGAAACAATTAATTTAACATGGAATTCTATGAAATTTACTCATGATATTATAGCAAGATACGAGATCTGCTTACCAAGTCCTCTACATAATTTCAGAAACCAACATTCAAGCATAGTAAAACTTCTTCCCAAAGAACATTAACCAGGGACTGCCCTGAAGAAGTTTGTCATAATAGAACTCTGAGATGACAGCTCAAGATAAATAAAGAGCTTAAAAGATAAAAACATTTCATTTCCGTGAAATTGTTCAAAATGGAAACTAGAAAAAGATAGAATTAAAAAACAAATTAATTAAAGCACAACTTTCCCTATCTCGGAGCATGACAGATAATTAAGTTTTGAACACCAATTCCCAAATATTAGTCATATTTCGAATATTAAATTTTTAAAATTAGTTATAGGAAATATTAATTTTGTCTAATCGAAACGAACCCAGCTGATCCATCATTCAACGATGATTTTAAATCTTTCGTTTCCTTAGCAGAAATATCTTTCTAAGCTACATCTTGTAGATTTTTGCAGTCAATCGACTGCTTTAGTGTGTGCAACAGCTTATGAAACAGCGAATGACGCCCCATCTTAGATCGAAATTTAAAATCACATTCTACTCCATCCCCAATTTTAATTTCTTCGAAGGAAACTACTGTATCATGAATTTGATGTTAATTCGATAATAATCAATTCTAGTTATTTGAAGTGCTACTTTATTCAGTACAACTTGAGCAAATTTCTTGAAGATGCAAATACGTCGAAACAAAATACTGAGATATCAGATATCCATAAATATTATAAATAAATGTACTAGGCATATAGAAAGATTAACTGCGTTTTTAAAAAATTTCATAGGTCCCCTAAAGGGAGTGAAATGAAAGTAGAATGATTTTATGTTTTTCTGTCAAAAGTTTAGAACATACCATTGCACAAAAAATATTTTTTTACCCTTTAAAAATTTAATTTTACAACTACATAAATTTGATTCCCATACGACTTTTTTTAAATTTTAATGAATTTTTCAAAATTAATCTAAGCATAATTTTGCCTTTTTTCTGTTAAAATATTAAGCATATTTGTCTTTTAATCACATATCTCATTCTCATGTTTTTACCATTGTCAAGTTAAGGTTTTTTTTCTGGACATTTTTATTTAATTTCATTTCCCTAGTTCTTTTTAATATACAAAAGCAGTAATTTATTTTTAAATATTGTCTTCTAAAATTGCTGTAATTTCTTTTACTCTTTGCCTTAATTTTGTCTCATTCTTTTAATGTTTTCAACATACCACATGCCTTTTTCGTGTTTCTTTAGGGTGCGTTCAACGAATACGATTTTATTTCATTCGATAAATTTCTCAGTTTTTATCGAATTATTATATATTTTATTCCACCAGCTTCAAAGTCTTATTTTTTAAAAAAAGTATCATTGGATATTTTTTTAGCTTCGCCAAACTACAGTTTTTCGGCTTCTTTTTAATTTTGTAGTATCAAAAATTAAAGCATTTTATTCCCTGTTGACTATTAATGTCATATCATCAGGGTTCACTGTTCAAATACTGAATTGTGAATATTTGATTAAACATCAAAGAAAATTTGAATCTCATGGCTCCTAAAGCAGTATGAGTGCGAATGTAAGTAATAAAATCTGCACAAAACCGAAAATATTTCTATAATAAATAAACAAACATAATGAAAATATTTTTTTAATGTAGTTATTTTATACGCGTTCGCATCCCACTGAGTGCATATTAAATCTTACTCCATAAAGATTATTTACTTGAGATTTTTTAAATTATAATTAATTGGAATTTTGAAATTATATTTTAAGTAGCAGTTAATATTAAGAGATCTATGTGTGTATCATTACATCAAATATTAAATCAAAGAAGTATTAAATATTTAAGCCCTAAGAACTTTTTAAGTTGCATTATTTTGAAACTGACGTTCTCTAAAGTTAAAAATTAATCTCTTAATGTTGGCAACATTAACTTAGAAATTTCATATTTCTTTCAAGTTAAAATACAGACTGCCAAATTCTGGAGTCGGAACTACAAGTAGGTTTTACATATTTGGTCTAGGAATTAATTCGTGCGGTTTTACAAGAGATGGCGTGACTAGCTTATTGTCCCATAGTTTCGTTTGTTCAAACATGCATTTAAAACTACTGTTATTTCGCATCTAGTTTAGTATATGCCATTTGGTTTAAGCGTAAACAACAACAATTTTTATTCAACTGAAAATGTCAAATTTTGTGCCTGATAAAGTGTTTTTGCACTTCATTACTTTAACATGAAGAAAAGTGCTACCGAAAGTCATCATATTTTGGTAAAAGTTTATGGTGACCATGCTCTAGCTGAGCGAACGTGTCAGAAGTGGTTTGCACGGTTTAAAAGTGGTGATTACGGCTTGGAAGACCAAGAACGACCTGGACAGCCAAAAAAATTTGAAGCTTCTGAAACCTGGGGAAACTATTAATGGAGAACATTATCGACTTCAGTTGATGCGTTTGAAACAAGCTCTGGCCAGAAAACGACCAGAATGGGATAACAGACATAATAAACTTATTTTTCAACATGATAACGCTCGACCACATGTCTCAAAACCGGTCAAAACATATTTGGAAAATGTTGGATGAGAAGTGTTACCCCACCCGACGTATTCACCAGACATTGCTCCTTCAGACTACTACTTGTTTGATTGCATGAAATATGATTTGCTTGGACAGCTGTTCACTTCTTCAGAAAATATTGAAAAATGGATCTCTGATTGGATTGCTTCGAAAAGTGAGGAATTCTTTCGACACGGAATTCGTAAATTGCCTGAAAGATGGGGGAAAGTAGTGGCTAGCGATAGACAATATTTTTGATAACGTATTTATGTATTTTGCTTTTGAAATAAAGCTTTAATTTTTTATTAAAAACCGCACGAATTAATTCCTAGACCAAATATTATGTGATAAACGGTAAAACTAAGAGTGATTGTTTTCTGAAATTTTTAATTAGTTCATTCCAATTCAAATTAGAGTTGAAGATTCCAAATTATCTTAAGAGGTTGAATGTAAGAATTTAAAAACAGTGCGATATAAAATTGTATGCATTTTGTTTTTTCTTATAATATACAGAACAGATAAACGCTGGCGGAATTGAGGGTACAGCGGTTAGTTAAAAAAAAAGGAAGACAGACAGAAAGAAAAATCCTTGAATAAAAGCTGGTTGTCTTAAGAAAAATCCCGCCAACAGAGAACGGAAAAGTATTTTTTAAATTAATTTTTTAATAAATTTAACTATGTTTTTAAGGTTTGATTATCATCACTCGTTTTTTTTTTTTTTCTTTTTTGCATTTACCAGGTATTTATCATGCCTCGTGATTCGCTAAATATTGGATAATTTTTAGAACTCAGTATCTTTTATTTCTTTCTTTATTTTTTATCTGATTTTATCGTCTTTTTTCTGCGAATTTTAACAATTCGTTCTTTTTTGTGTAACTATTGTTCCTCATTTTATCATGACGTATTTTATTCTCGTTTGTACGGTTTTCTTAGTGCCTCACAACCAAATTTGCTTCATTTTTCATTAAATATTACATCAACCAACCTCACTTCAATTTATTCACCGTAACTAATCTTTGCAAATATAGATATTTTAAGAAACATAATAATATATAATACACTTTATTGTTTCTCAAGAATTAAAAACAGATTTTAATTCTTGAGAAACAGTTTTTAATTCTTTAATTCTTGAGATTTGAGGTTTTAATTATTTGCCATACCAGATTTATTTATACGAAATTTTTAAATAAATAATTCACCATTGCTTGAGTTCCTGAGTAGATTTACATTTGTGCTTTTATTGATTTTATTGTTGCTAATTGATTTTCATTTGACTTTGTTCCGTCAATATGTTTTTGTGCAATAAAACAATCTAATTAACTAATCAACACCTTCTCCCATAGTAATTACTGCTTGAGTAAAAAGGGGCTTTTCTTTTCTTTTTTTAATTAAGATGGCTTAATATGAATGCGTTAATAGCAAAATGCAATCAATTTAACAATATTTGCTTACATTTTTAATTTATGTATGTGAATTTTTTTATTTGTGTATTTGAAGTATTTATGTATTATGTATTGATTTTTATTTATGTATTTGAAGCCGAAGTCTATTTCGAAATTAAAAGAAACTGAAAACCTAAGTCCAAGCTCATAAAATCTTTCTTGATAAATAATTTTAACAGAACGCTGTTTAGTAATAGTTGTAATAAATAGACACTCCATACAATGTCCTGAGATATCGAAATATCTCAGGACACTGTATAGAGTGTTTCCACAAAGAACAAGAATTGAATTCAGAGTTGGATATTACAAATGGAAACTATTGCGAATACGCATAAAACCCGGGAGGAAATTCTTCCCTTAACAACCTAATATATTTTTACTGTACGGTGTATTTTGTCTTTAGCCTCGTTATATTATAAGAATCCTTCCTTACGTCCCGCCTCCCTGATATATACAATAATGGTGTGGAACTGCTACATCCACTCCGATAATGGATTGTATCTCTTTATGAGGGGTGAACGCATGATCCAGGACATAATGGGGATAATTATGTGTTTACTTCACTGTTCATTTTAATTTTCGTGACGGTCATTCAGACTATACCAAATGCTGTGGCACGGTGGGAGATAGTTTATTTGATTGTATCGTGAAGAGAATTAGGCATGCCTTTTTAGACTTCTTTTCAATGATTAATTGATTTCATAATTTGAGAATGATCGACAATTTTGATGTCAAATCCATACATTAAATCTGACTATCTTATTCCGCCTGGAAAATTCATAGTTCCCAAAATGGATTTTCTAACTCAGAGAGCTCTAATACGTCGAGATTGAAATAATAAATTTAGAAGTAGAATTTTTTTTTGTCAAATACAGTATTTTCTCATTTTGTTCGTCATATACGAAAAAAAAAACGTCATATACGAAATATACGAAAAACGTAGGCAAATAATATACATTTTTGAAAGAAATTCCCAAGAGAATAACGATATTGTAAGGAAAATATATGTTATGTACATGTAGCATTTCATTTCGATTTTAAATTGCAAATTGAAATAAAATGCTTTATTAAAGGTAAGAAAAAGCAGATTGAAATTTTAATACCTCAATACTGGTGAATTTCTAACAGTATATATAATCAGTTTTCCATACAATTACATGCTGTTTGCATTGACTACTAAAAGTTATACTAGATTTTTCAGGGGGGGGGGAATGCTTTGCACTCTTTTTTTTTGCATTAATAAGAAATTAATAATACTCAGATAGGAATTTATTTGATATTTTTAATTACAAATATTTTTTAATTGCTTTACTTAATAGTCAAGCGAATTTTTATACAATCATCTATATTGATTATTTGAATATTAGTTTGAGCTAATTGATGTCTATTACTATGGCAAAAATTTATCTATAAGTATGTGTATATTTTATTTGATCCTAAGATGCAATGTCGATGGTCAGACATTTTAGTTGTAATGCAAAATCGAAGAACGGAAAAGAAATATAAGTTTGTGAATCTACACAATATGGAGGGTCTTAAATTATATGTGTTAGCAAAGTGAATAATATCCAGAAAGCATTTCGTACCTCTGTTGCCTTTTGTGTCCAAAATTTGATATAAATCTGTAATTTAGGTATCAAAGCATACTGAATGTCATTCGTGTAGTTTGTTGAGTTTTTGAGATATCTCTTGCATGCATGTTCGAATAGACAGATTGACAGTTCATCTTTGAACGGATTTGGTTCATAATTTGACTCAGTATAATGCCGTATTTGCCTCAGTATAATGCATAATACTGTATACAGAGTTCCATCCATATTGCGCGTTACATTTTTGAGCTATTATGTTTACATGAACATGGATGCGCAGAAGATGTCTACAATTTTGGTGCATTTTGACCCAATTGTTTTTTTATATACAATTTAGTTGAAATATACTATTTTCAGCTGACTACTTTGTTGCCTTTTTTAGTTATCATATACACAATCACATGTGTAAAATTTCAAAAATATTTTTTCAGCGAGGAGGGGGGGGGGGCTCAGGGGAGTTCAAAGCAAGAAATTTCATCAAAATGTTGCTGTAAAAATTTTCAATGATTGAAGTATTTTTCCCTGTATATAATTCGTGGGCTAGAAAGATAAAAAGCAAAAATATGATTCATACTATTTTAAACAATGAGGCCTAAACACGGGATGGACATAAAATAACTGTCTCTGTTTAGAGGGATCTAAAGCTAAAATCAATTAACAGAATGATATCAAATTCCGCATATAGATTGCTGAAAATATGGGGAAGTAAATACTGAAAACAATTTTACCGGAATTTGCCAATGCAATATCTTGCAGGAGAGGAAGGTCAGCGTATTTAGAATGCTATACGTGTGCCAGAAGACCCTAATGTTGATTAATAAAAGATTGTTATCCATGTGTTTTATACAGTATGTCATTCATGTCTGCAAGCAAACTTTTTTTATCACACAAGGGAACTTTCACCTAATTCTTTTTCCATTCGTTCATTGTGACCCGTTTTCGTTCCAATAACGCTAAGGTATTCCTTGCCGGTAATTTTTGTTACTAAAACGCTTTTGGGGGATTAATTTTCTAGTGTCTTCAACAGTCTTATTCGGAATTTGATTTCATATTGTTCATTAGTTTTAACTATAAATACCCCCAAGCAAAGAAAGCAGTTTTATGGCCGCTCTACAAAAAAAAAAAAAAAAAAAGGGGGGGGGAGAGAGAGAGAGAGTTTGCCTCTGTTAAAAAAGTTAATTCTGATAACTACATGACTTTTCGTACCGGTCATAAAACTGTCAATCAATAGTCTTTTGAAAGCCGGTTCTGTTACTGATAAGAATGACTTCTAAAAGAGATTAAAACATTTTAAATGTTATCTACAAGAGTGAGATTTTTCAAAATTTGGCGTAATGTATAATACATTTTTGGATATTTAATTACATGACTTTTAATACAATCTGAGTACTTTCCATATAGTGTTTTATGAGAGACGGATTGTTTTTTAATGAATTTATATAAAAATGTATGAAGAAAATGAAAAACGATTAATATTTCTTATTGTAAAACATTATACCCTTATAGAAACAATAGACATATCATCTTTATTTTAGATAACTAACATTTGAACTATCAGTTCTTTATTTTATTGAAATATAACAACTTTTATCAATCGAAAGTTGTCGAGTTTCATCAGTTTTCGTCATATTTCTTCTTCACTCCTTAGTTTAATTCAATAACTTCAAAATGGTATTTTATTATGTCATTAAAAAAATATTTTTGTTTTTTAATTTTCTAGTGCAGTTAAGTGAAGTTAGTAATGTTCAAATGACTTATAAGGAGGGGATAATTGCTAAAGGGATACTTTTAAAATGCCACAAATAACTTTTTCTGAGTCCCTACGTACGGATGTTATGCTTTATGAGATGGCGTGTTATATAAGTTTCAAAACATCCGTTTTCAGAATAGCAATGCTATCACAAATTTAAATCTCTCTGATTCTTTTTATATTCTCAATTTCAATTCTGTTGCTTTTTGGGATAAATTATCATGGGATAAAACTATAATAATAATATTGGAAATAAATTATTGGATTAAATTTGGGATATTGAATTGGAATAATTATTTATTGGATATATAACTATACATGTTGATTATGAAATATAGTAAGCTCAAAGTCCCCCGCTCTGATATCTCAAAACTAAATTACTTCCGAACGGATTATCACTACATAGATACATAGTTTAATTGTCTGAGTTGGTTTTTGATAGAAATATATGTCAAATTTTAGATAGATTTTTAAAACAAAATTTTAATTATCTGTTTAGAAAACAAAAATTTATGAAAAAAATTATATTTTAATAAAAAAGAAAAAAAGTGTTAAGTTTTTTAAAATTTATATTGCAAAATACACAGAATATTTCCCTGATTTTATGTTTTGTATGTTATTCTTTCTTTTCCTCCAGATTTATTCAATCCTTTTTTTTTTAAATTTCTAACTTAAGAAATATTTCTTTTTGTTTCTTCCTTGATTAATCAATCTTTCTTACAATTTGTCGATCAATCGGAAACGGCATATTTGAATGTTTCTTTAGTCAATCAACGTGAATAATCATGCTAATTCACTTGAATATACTTTCATAAATTGATATTCATTGTAAGTATCCTTTGAATGCTTTCCAAGCATTTTTTGTGAAAAATTGTAGTATGAATGGACAATCAAAACAATAAAATGTTTCAAAATTACCTAAATTTGTAACAGTGCCGCGAAAGACAAATGAAATCACGAAAAATATTCCAAAATAATAATCGATACTTTGCAAATAAGTACTAAATATTAGAAAAGCTTAAGAAAATAGAGAAAAATGGATTTATATTTTAATTCCATTTTTAGTTGCTAGGTTCCATTTAAATTCTTCGAATTGCAATTTTAACTATCGTAAAATAAAACAAAAACAGTTTTAAGAATTGAAATAATTACTAAACTTTAAGAACTGAACTTCCTACTAAGAATAACAGTGAATGTGTGTATATGTTTGCGTCTGTCTGTTTGTTTTACAAAATAGACTGTTGGACCTAGATTTACTAAATTTTTTACAGATATATTTTGGAGGAAGGAATATGAAATTCAAAGCGATTTTTTCGAGGTTTTAATTTTAAGTTTTTAAAAATCAAGCAAATTTTATCTTTTAAATGATATCCCAAAAATACTAACGTTCAAAAATAAACTTATTTCTAAGACAAGTTACCATAAAAACACCAAAAACATTCCTTAATTTTACTGTTTTATCAGTCTTTAAATTATGTCTCTTTAATCTATTTGATAAAAACTTAAATATTATATAGACTTTTTTAGTCAAGATCTTTTTAATCAAGAATTTAAATATGTAACGATAAAATTTTCATATATAAATATAAACCTTAATGCTAGATTTTTAAGTATGAGATTTAAGGCATTTTCATATCTATATTATATTTGTTAAGTGATTTATTTTGTTTGTATATGAATTATTTATTTGATTACCGGAAATTCTAAAGCTTATAAATGAATTTGCCTTTTAATTAAGAATTAATCACATGTTAAATTTTATTATTTATTTATGTTATTAATTAACTGATATTAATTATATCTAAATGATCTGTTAATTATATCTAAAATTACTGTTATTAATTATATCTAAATGATCCAATTATCTTGAACGTATTGGAATTTCTTATGGCTGCAATAGTTAAGTTCAGGATTATTTTTTAGGATAGAATTTTACCATTTTAAATTTATTTTTGCAGTTTATTGATTTTCGTTTTAGAATTATATTTGGCATACTTTTTTTGTGAATGAATGAATTCGAAGAGCTGCTATGACTTCCAAATATTTTTGATATATTTAGGCGTGTATTTTAAAAGAAAAAGAAAAGTTTGCTATCTTTAGGATAAAAGATTTTTCCTTATATTTAAACATAAAAATTTAATTAAAATATCAGTACATTTTCTCGTCAAATATTCTTGCCAACCGCTAATATTTTATCAATCCTTGACTAATAACTTGCAAATCCTTTTTCCTTTCAATGAGCTATGAATGATGTTTTGGGGCCTTTATGACCCGGAAATGCCCTGTACGAAAAAGTTGCAATACCAATTCTAGTGACATCAGAGTTACCAGAAACATAATTATGCTTGTAACCAAAGTGCACTTTTTCTTTCCGAAGATAACACTTTCATTTGAAAATATTCCGCCATCGCTTTTCTGTGTACATAAATCCAAATAATGTATTTTATTGTTGTTGTAAAAGAATGTTGAAAAACCTTATCGTTCAATTCAAAAATTTATCTATGCAGATTAATCATTAGATGATGCACCTGAAGTAACCTAAATAAATGTCAAATGATTGCTGATAAGTTAAGACAAAAGGTAAACAAGCGAGATTTAATACTTCCGAACTTCTCACAAAATAAAAGAAAGCTTTAATATCGAAATTGGTTCGAGAGGGAAGCTAAACAATTATTCTGAGAAAATTCGAGAATGGGTAAAATAATAAATTACAAAAAGGATTTTATTATCTAACTAAAGCATGTATTTGTAAACATTTTACATTTTGTATTAGTCACTTATCTTTCGATTACAACATTTCTTCTTGGGTTTTCATTTTCACTTATGCTTTCAGATAGATGGAATTGTCTCGTGTATATATCTATATTGATAAGAAACAATAATTTAAAGTTTTTCAACCAATGGGTTTATCAAATGAACGCCAGAGGCTCTCAGTTAGGTTTTGAATTAGATAAATAATTTCTTTATCCATTTCCTCAAATTGTATTTTTTGGTGGCTGTAATGGATTGATTATTCCGCGTTTCTTGACAGTTTATTTCACATGAATAGTATCCAATCGTTTCTTAAAAATAAAATATTTGTTTAGTTTTATAAACTCCAAGACTCAAGTCAAATAAGCGCAGATTTTGAAGATGATTAATCAGTTCAAAAGAATTACTTAAAGTTATAGATTTACAGTGGAAAATAGTGAAAATTTGCAAATAACGTAGATATTTTATGTTTTATATAAATAAATATTGTGCTTAAATTAAACCTATTCATTAAAAGTTTTATGGCACTAAAATATAAGAAAAGCAGAGACAAACGTCAACACTCGTTTATGTCAAACATTGTTGTTTCTTACGGCACTTGCCATGGACAAGCCCGCTGTTTCGAAGATAGCGATTTTAAGCCGGTGGGGGAGCGTCCCTTGTTTTTATAGAAGCGCCAACTAGGGCCAAGTGTACGACTTTGCTACTCACGCATCCCTCATTCGCTTGCACCACCCCTTTTTACAAGAGGGCACATTCACACATCTCACAGATAGAACAACGGAAGAACAACCATGCCCAAACCGGGACTCGAACCCAGGACGCCCAGATCACGGGGAAGTCGCGCTACACCTATGCAAAGACGCCGGCATGCCAAACTTTCTTAGTTTTTATACTAGCACAAAGTAAACGCCCGTGCTACATCACTAAACTACAGTATAGCATTTTAAATAATTTGATGTGACACTGTAATGCATTTTGAAAAAAATGTAGTAAAAGTTCCTCAAATGTTAAAAAAATTTACTTGAATTATTTTCACCTATTGTTATTATTATTTTCTTGAAGGCTGTGCTTTCTTTCAGATCTAAAAAGTTGCATTTCACGCTTGTTTTGAGAATCTCATGAACAGCTTCATTACAGAAAACTTCGATTTTTTAGTATTTCTTCCGAAATATGCTTAAATGAATGTTTTGTTAATAATATTTTTTAATTAAAAAAACTAGCTTTCAGTTTTATCTTGCAACTCTATAGATGCACGAAATTCCTATTGTTTAGATTATAAAAGATTATTATAGTTCGTCAACGGATTCTGAGACGACCACATTTCGACGACTCCATCTCATTAAGGGGTGAGACGCGGAACGATGAGTGCATTTCCGGTATTCCTTTTGACCTTGGATTTCGCTTATTAGATACTAGTAAATGTAAACACTCCTCCTTTCATCTTTGCTTTCACCGCTATTTTGAAGAATTAAACCCATCCTAACGCATGCGCAAAAACGCGGAGGATTTTACAATCCGTTGCTGAACTATATCAGTGAGTCAATTAGAAGAGGCATTTGAAATAACACTTTCACTGTCTTGATCCATACCTCTGATGCGTATCTTTAACTAATTAGAGGACCTCTCTTTACTATCTCTTAACTAGAGTAGAGAAGGTCATCTAATAAGAAGGTTAGTTCGAGTGGCAACCAATATAATAAGAAAATGTATGATTAATTTTTACTCTCCAAAATCTTACACTCAACAGATTTTCTAGCACAATTCATAACTATCGGATTGGTAGAAAAAAATTTAAACTGCCGGAGTCCTGGCATAGGGGTAACCTGTTTTCCCCGCGATCTGGGCGTCCCGGGTTCGAATCCCGGTTTGGGCATGGTTTCTCTTCTTCTGTGTGATATCTGTGAGGTGTGTGAATGTACCCCACTGTAAAAAGGGATTGTGCAAGGGAATGTGACGTATGAAGTAGCTAAATCGTACTCTTGGCCCCAGTTGGCGCTACTGAAAAAACAAGAGACGCTCACTCGGCTTAAATCATTGACAGATAACTGTTACCGGCTTATAAAGTACCAAAAGTTGCAACAGTAAAATTAAATCTCTTGCAGTTGATTGAAGAAAAAGGAAAATGTATTTTAAGCAAGTTAACAAATTTGATATAGCCAAAGGCTTCGTAAATTTTACCCATTTCAACTGTAAAAATTATTCGATAACACTAAGTGAACTTGTAGGAAAATAATATTCGAGAAAGTTTTCCTCTCGACTTTCTCGCATATTTCCAAAATATCTTAGTGTTAAATTTTGTCGAACAGTGTAAAGAATTGTGTAGAAATTTATAGCTATATCTCTATTACAAATCTGAAAGTGAAGGCACCGTTGCAAATATTATCTGTCAAATTTGTTAGAGTTTTGAGTTATTGCATTCAATATACAAGAACAGATAGACCTATATCTTTCTCGCTGATGAAGTTGGTTTGAAATTTCATACAGATCCACCAATTTGATGTTGAGTACAAATCAACATTCATTTATTGTCCTCCACCGTTTTTGAGTTCTCGTATTTAAACATTTTAATGATATTCATATATTTCTAAATATAGTCTTTTCGAATTCAGGGCGGTCTAAGATGTGGAGATTCATAAAAATCTCGAAGTCGGAATATTTGACGGTCACAGAGCGTCTGACATGGTGGTCTGTCAGTAAGGTTTTGGTTTCGAAACCCCATTTCACTTAAAATTGATATCTGAAGTTTGAACCTGATTACAACGATATCAAATTTGATGGCCTGGCGCACACCAAATGGTTTGGGATCAAATGCACCTCCAGCAATGTGTGGTGGAGGCAGAAAGAGGGACCCCACTTGAGACGCCGCCTCCGTAATGCGATGATGGCTCGAAAGTACATGTCCCATCCAAATAGAACGTTTGTCTAGCATAATTAAATAAAATTCGTACATTTTGTCATGGAAAATTAAAACTACTATTGAAAATGATAAGCAAATCGAAATTCTGTTAGCTGAGTTCTTTAAAAAACTTTTTATAAAATATTTCATGTCTAAATAACTTTTCGAATTAGTTTTACTGACGAACATTCAAGAATCAATTCAAAGCACTTATTGTCAATGATCTTTCAACACTTAAATTTATATGGATGACTTCTTAAGGGTAATGAACGCATAATTTAAGTATATTTTGCTATTAACACGTCACATTCAATAAGGATTTATTCACTAAGAGATAAACAATTGTTTCATATTAAAATTCGGTCGGTTTGTAACTCTAGTTTCATCCTTCTGTCCTGTGATTTGTGCTCCTAACATCATTATTTTAATTCCCAAATTAATTGATTCAATGAAGGGAAATTAAAGCTCTTTCAATCATATTAACGGGTTCATAAATTTATTTATGCCCTAACAGCAAATCCGATTTCTTCGTATCATACTGATTTGGGATAGAAAAATAACAACTTTATTTAATAGTTTATTACAGGAAAGTGAAATTTCCTCTTAATTATATTCATTTTCCTCATAAAATAAAATGAAAATTTTTTCTATCTTACAGATTTTATGCAGAAAAATAAATCACTGGTTTCATCTCTAAATGATGAACAGTTGAATAAATGAAAATCTTGCCTCATCAAATGAACTAGTCATCAACGTTTCCTATCACGAAGGACAGCGTTAAACACATCAGAAAGACACATCCATTAAACATATCAACTTTCATAAAATTTAATAGGAAGCAGCGTAGAGGTAACTCAAATAATAAAATGCATTACCTGATTATGCATGTGAAAAAAAAATAGCCAAATACTCTGGAAGAAACCTAATATTTCACATCATGTTCCCGCATTGTACAATTAAGGAGAAAGGTAACCCTACACTTTTCACTTAAAATTACCTTAAAGCTTTCTAATCAGTCCGTTTATCAATATTAGAACTGAATAACGATTTCTTTTCCATGCTTAAAAAATATATTTGCTTACTTACATCTAATCGTCATCTTGTAAAAATATAAAAAAGCAGTTTTGATTCTTCTCAAATTAAAATACAATTTTCTCTGCATTGTTCTACTTTATTATCTAAGGCAAAGAAACAAAAAAGGAAAATTAATAAAATATTTTTTTCCCTTTATGAATCTGAATCTAAATGCAAATGAATATAATTGAAAACATTTATAAATTATTTGAATATAAAGTTTCGTTAAAGGACACTTTAGAATGTTTCAGGTTTTGAAATAATTGGCATTTTACAATAGCACAGAGGACCAGAGGTGATAATTTAGCTCAATATTATTATTTTTCAAACTTTACTTGAGCACATTAGCTAGATGATGTGATAGGCTAGTTTACAGCCATGAGTATGGATTGTATAATTCGAGGACATGCATCTCACACTTGTTTACAATCATTTTAACAAGCATAAAGATGAGAAGACGATATAGTTGGAACACATTTCTGGGATGAGAAAAGCTTTTGGGTTAATTTTTCCCTTTTTCTTTCTGGAGTACTATAAAGTTTCATTCTATTAAGATGAATTCAATCTTTTCAAATAAGACTTCTAACTGCAACTATTATTTCTATTAGGATCAGAGTTATAATCAAAATTTGAATTGCTGTCGAGTTTTTTTTAGCTCAATATTTCAGTGGTTTTCAGGAGATAATCTTTTTTGAGAATTTTTGTGTCATCTAATTTCCATTGCAAAGAAACATTCAAATTTCAGGGAGTATTTATATCTTATTGCATATTTGATTTATTTTCCTGGATCTATGTTCTTGAAAAAAATAAGTCTATGTTAAATTTTAACAAATTTAACATAGATTTATTTTATTTAATTCATAAAATTTAAAATTAACTCTCTGAATACCATAGGGTGATGCTTCTAATTCCTTTTGGTCCATTATATCGTGACTAAATACATAAATCAAAAACTCATGACAAAAAAGAATAGCGATATCTTTGGCTTATCAAAGGCCCAGATCATCTTAAGTAGAAATCTAAGTTTCTAAAGATGGGATTTTACCCCAGCCCAAACCCTTAAGGTTATTTGGGGAAAAGGTTGCTTTCTTAGAGGGCGTTTAGGAGATACTGGGTTCAAGTTATGTTTTGTTTGGACATAATATAACTTTTGGGAGTCGATTGCAGCCAGCGATTCGCTGCTACAACGCATATTGATCTGCAAGTATATAGTGAGCATGAATTGGCCGCATTATGTGACCTGAATTTTCCCTCAATCAAAATGCTAAATAGGAATCTTGATGTAAATTTTCTTTTCGAAGAAGATGGCGTATTTGAAGACCGTCAGGAAGCAGTAAGTTTACAATCTGATTATCCGTGTCGTGCTGACATTAAATTTAAATTTTCGATTTTTTCAGAGGTGGGAATAATTATATTTCGATTTAGATGCTTTTAAATGATAAAAATTCCAACAAAAATTTCACGATTTTCTCGAAAATGACAAATTTTCTGACAATTTATGTTTATGACAGAGTTCAATTTGAGAAACCATATCACAGTTCCATGGTGAAAGCCATTTGATTATCATTTCCTTTCCAATCAAAGCAACTATTAGCCTAGAAGATATAAACTGATGGATTTTATCACTCCAGCTACTTGGAAATATTTCATTTTCGCGGGCTTTTAAAAAGCGCGGGAGATAACTCACCGAGGAAATCAAAGTATAAAAGTGTTATTTGACGTCAAGAAAAGTTTTGTGATAAGATTTCGAAATGCTTATTGTGATGAGAGTTCCGGGAATTCTATGATGTCCTCAAACCATACAATGTCAATCATGATTGTTTGCAATCTTTATTGTGATTTGATACGACTCTTATGATAGAATGAAAGCGGATTTATCATATAAGTTAATGACAGTGTATATTTCTAAAACATTAAGACAATATCATTGTTTTCACTTTAGAAATAATCGAATTTGATTATTTAAGTCCAAATTGAACAAATAATTATGAATTGGTTTAATCAAGTGATGTTTCACATTTTTATTGGCTAATTAGATGACACCTCCTATTTCGAAAATGTGTTGTCTAAGAATCTATAGGATAATTGACGTGTGTCGTAAATTATTTACATTTTTTTTATTGAATTATAGTGTCCTATAAGGATTTAATGTCAGCTTATAAGTTTGAGAAGCGATAATTCGATACCTGTATGACGCATGAACATGATCATTAAAGAATTAAAGAGTAAAAGGAAAGCATTTATTTTGAATTAAAATGTAATGGCTTACAATTGTAAAAACTGTTTGAGAAAAGTATGTAAACGAAAGTAATATCATTGTGATAATCAACTATTGTACATATAGAAGCTTTCATTATGTACTTGGTAGATCCATATTAATCACCTGTCTAAATGTTGCTCGCTACTTGGTAAAGTCTTCTGCCTTTAAGGGAAAAATTATTTTGGCAACATGATAACTAGAGTGATTTTGATTGGATTTGAAATGGTTAATTATATATTCTACAGAGGATGGAAGTTATGCTGAAATTTTCATTTCCCCTGAAGATTTTTGCTATTGAAGTTCAATAGATAATACAAATTAGATAAGTTAAAACCTATGATAGAGACAATTGTGTCACAATAAGAGATTTTAATATTTTCATTTTTTTTTCGACCGCTGCAACCCCTTTTGAAATTAACCTCTGAATCCAAACTTTTCTTTAGGAGATACTGAACAACAACTTTTAGAATTTCCCTTACATTAACTGAAAACCTGATTTTAAAACAATATTAATTCCATAAAAATGAATTAAAATGTGTTATTTAATATTGATAAGGATTAAATAAATCCTATAAAAAACAATGACGTTCTCAAAAAACAATAAATAAAAAATGAAACATTTTTCAACGTCTTTCTAATGTTTTTGATATATTTAAAATTGATTCCAAAAATTAGCGAAATATATGTTTTAAAATTGATCTCCAGACTAAGAGATAATGGGTTAGATGCAATTTTAATCTTTTTCGATTGTTTTTTAACTCGCGTATGTGAAAAATAACGAAATGTTTCGTTCAAAATTGGTCTGGAGATCGAGGAGGTTATGGTCTAAGAAGAGATTTTCAATATTTCCGTTTGCCTCTTAATCCATGCATCTTATACCTCGTTAGAAAATTCTCAATAGTTGTCTTCTCTTCCATCTTCTTTGATCTGTAGAGAATTCTAACTCTTCCTAATTTAATTTAGTATTAAAGTTTTTGATTAGAGAAAAGAAATTTAGTTTTAAAAACTAATTTATAAAGATATCACTGCTGAGCTCTTTCTTTTGTATTTCAACATTACAGTTTTTGATTTGAGAAATAATAATCAATCATAATGGATATACAGTGAAAAGGGCCTCAGTGAATTTATACTGAAAAAAGGTACAAATTTAGGATATTATTCATTGATAAATTATTGTGTTAAGTAACAAAACAGTGGCAACAATAAAATAATGGCTTCATGTATATAGCATATATTTCATGTATATAGCTATAATAATAAATCCCCATATTATTCATATAACATATGAATAATATGGGTATTTCTCCAATTTTACAGAAAGACGATGAAAACTTTAATTTGTGTAACTGTAATAATGTTTTAATAAATTCGTATGATTGGGCAAATTATTAAATGTGGTTATAGAAAAAATAAAATTAATAATAATTAATATAATTTAATTCGTTTTTTTTCTTCCATTTCTTTTTTCATTTATGAAGTGTATCTCATATAGAAAATCAATTTTTACTAAAATTAATGCTGTAGGTTTGCATAGTGTTTTCCTTTCTGTTTTTAATTACCAAAAACACTTTAAAGGAATCTGATGTAAAATGCATGTCTATTAAATGTGTAGATAAGATATGCAGATATTTTAGTTGTATAATCGAAAAATTATGTTCCTGAAACTATTTGGCAAATCATAATAGTCATAATTTGATATCTTCATTTCTGATACATTTCGTAAATTGACAATGTTTGAAATTGTAAATTAAAAAAATTGTGTACATAATATATATAAAATGGGTATTTTTATACTAAACCGATCTGTACAATTTATTGTTTAATAACTTTCCTCTATCTCGTATAGTTTTGGAAATTGGCATTATATCTTCTGACTTTTTCGTTAGATGGCGCTGTAAATAGTCTTATTGAATCGACCAGGTATGGGCAAACTTATTAAAGAGCGGAGCAAAATACAAAACAAAAATGGTGGGCTAATAATAATTTATTAAAAAAAATATAAGAATTTTATAATAAATTATTATTATTTATTATAAGAAGCAATAAAATTGATTCAAAAATATTATTTAAAAAATTCCTTAATAGTTATACGAAGATGAAAGCTATGGCAGCATTTATGAAAGCTGCGTTTTTCTATAAATATAGTATTTTTAATAGCTATAAAATTTCTATGCAGTTATTTTAAATTCTGCTGTAAATCAGATAAAATTTCTAAGCAAGACATAGTTTACACATCGCTGAAATAACTCATGGCCCCTTTATTTAACATTATTTCATCCACTTTATTTCATCACTCAAATATGACAGTGTTGGGTGTAAAATAACTTTAGTTTACATAATATATGTTATAAAAAATTGGGATAAAATTATTTTCAAGCACAGACTGTTCGTGCATGGATTATGCTTAAATCATTTACCCCATTTCTCTATTTTTTGCCCTATTTTTGCCGTATTAGTTTCGCCTTTTAAAAAATTAACCATAAGCTAGCCATAACTAATCTTTCTGGCTTCAGTATTATTTGGTAGCAATACGACATGAACTTTATCCCAAAATTTTTATGTGTAAAAACTGTTAAAATTAACTTATTCAGCCCTTTTACTTTTACAGAATTGAGTAGAATTTAGAGTAAATTATAAAGCTCTTGATTAATAAACGACATAAAATAATCAAGAAACAAAGACACTAAATTTTACAGGAACAATAACACTTTATTTAGCTCTACAATACATATGTCACAAGAACAATGATTATATTTTCATTATCACATATTTTACAAATGAAATACATTTCTAGCACAAAAATAAATATTATGCTTGGAAATGTGACATCTATCTTCAATAGCTTTTTACTTTCAGATGAGATGGATTTATTTCATTATTCACATCTTTGGTTTATATTGAAAACACACCATCTTATAGAAAATTCAGCTCTATACCATTTAAAGCATTTAATTACTGCTATATCTGCGCCTTAGTTGCAAGTGCCAGATACTCCTCATGTGCAAGGGAAAACCTCAAAAACTGGATAAATATGAATTAAAGAACCATTATGAATAAGCTCTAGCTTACTATAGCTTTAAAGGCACATTTATAGATGGAACAATAACGAAAATTTCTTTGAAATTTATGTGTTTCGTATGAATCATTGGTTCCTGGGAAAAAATTTCACAATAATGTAAACAACAGTATTCATGATAGCATCAAATTGGTAATGAAATCATGTTTCGACTATGTAACTTTTAAAAATATGCCAAATACTTTTTTTATTCTATTGTTGAACCAAATGCATATTAATGTACATATTAATATATTTAAGTTACAGTTCAGCTCATGAGCACTTTTGGTATTCAGAAAAGGCAACAAAAATTTCTTCATCATTTCTAATTTAATACTGAATTTAGAAAAAAAGAAGTAATTATTTATAAAATTAACTCTGATTTTGTATTTAAAGAAACAGGATCCAAAGTTTAGGCATTCAGCTAAAATGCAGAATAATAAATATATATCATTCTCAAGTAAAAAAGGGGCAATTTTCTTGACTTGAAATTCAAGTGATAAACTTTATTTTGCATGTTTATGGCGTTTAATGTTGGCTTACATTAAATTTTGTTGTAATATTTCAAGTATCAAATGTAAAATGAGGAATGGATTCCAAAAGTTAAACATCGTGATACATTTGGCGAGTTTCATGAAAGAATGAATTGATTCCATTCAAAATTTTCGCAATTAGCGCCCAAAATCTTTATATGAATATATTTATTTGAATAAAATTTCACCTGTTTTTAATGTTGAAGCAATGCGTTTCCATTTCATAAATGTGAAAAAATAATATATTAGAATATTTTATAAGTAAATCTGAAGCATAATTTAAAAATAATTTGACCAATAGTTGAATTTATCTTATCTGTTTTACAGTTTTCAGCTTTTAAACGGCATTTAAAGCTTTCTGATGAGCATTTATCACATTTCGTATGTTTATTTTTTAAAGTTTGAGAACTTTACCTGAATGTTAGAGAAAAGTATGAAGAATGTTTCACACTAAGCTCTCTTTTCTCAGCATAAATTTAGAATATATGAAAAAATTAAATAAACTCATTAAAAATTACTGAACAAATAAAAAATTCACTGATTTTTATATCATAAAATACTCTTATATTTTGATCAATTTATTTCCATATAATTTCTTTATTAATTTTAATTCCGCTAACACTGATAATACTATCAAAATGTCATTTAAAACTAGTAGTCTTGGAACTCACTTCATTATATATCTAAGAGCTGTCTCTCTCAGAATTAAATTTATAAATAAATTCACATTTTAAAATTTAAATAATATAAATATACAAATTTAAAAATTTTTAAATTTCAAAACACATTAAGTCAATATCACCAAGAATTTGTACTTTTTTGTAATATATTTTAATAATTTATGGAGTATGATTAAAAAAAATACAGGCATAAGCTAACTATATATCTATTTATATATGTTTATTCAGCATATGCTCCTTTATTATTAAACAGCATCTTCAGCACTGTTTGCTTAGCATGCTACACTTAATATCTATATTACCCTTTTTAGAATTAGAATTTATTTTATTGGTACTTTTTATTTAATAGAGCCAAGATGGCAGGAATTTTCATGAGAAATGAGGCTTATGTAAATATTTGACCTGAGAAAACCGCATTAGTGTAAACATTAATTGTTATCACAAGTACTTGACACCTATTTCAGCCTCAAACGAATGTACCGAGATTTGTTTTATTGTTGATACTTTTGATCGACTTAAAAAGGCAAACACTTTTATTTGTATCAAAATACATTGGAAATTTTCTGATTGCATTGAAATTGTACACGGGTATATGCCGGTAATCATTCGCCGTTTATCATAAGCACTTCACACCTGCTCGAATATCAAAAGAGTGTAATCGGAATATCAAATGACAAACACAGCATTATATAAATAAATATTTGCTGTATTGTGCTGCTCTCGCTAAGATTACTAAGTTGTAGTGAAATCCAAAGGTGGTTAACTTACATGATTATCGACAGCTTTGCATGTTACTTCGTCGCAAATTGACAGATAAATTAATCAAAAGTTTATATAACTTCAAAAAAAGTGTCTCATCTATCAAATAATAAGTTAGGATTGTGTTATACTTTTGAAATTTAAACTAGAGGAGATAATTTTGCTTATTTATCTATCAAATAATTATCCATCTATCAAATAATTATCCATCTATCAA
>JAPMOR010031888.1:0-39661 GCA_026543865.1 Argiope aurantia | reverse complement strand
CCCAAACTTTCTCGCATAATCTCTAATATTGGTGTCATTCCGGAAAATAAGGCATACAATAGCTGAGAAATATTATTCCTTGGTGTGAATCTAGCTTTTTTATTGACTCTAACGTATGATACTTGGCGATTTTTTTTGGTAATTAGCTCCTGGAATGAGGTAAAAAATATCTAAAAATCGAATTTGGATTTTAAACGTGTTCTCCCCAACCGATTGAAACAAAAATGTGTCATAAAACTACACCTGTAGTAAAAAAATCTTGCACCAAATTTGATAGTATTAAATATAGTATTGCACCAAATTGATAGTATTTAAGTCATTGAGGTTTTGAGTGATCGTATCTACCTCTTCTGTCCAGACTGACAGACGATTTATCTTTTTCTGGATGTAGCTCAAAACTTGAAGAGTGTTTATACTGCAGATGTCAAATAATCTCGAATTCGAATTCTTTGACGATTACAATTCTTTCTCTATATTTCGTATACTAGAAAGTAAAAAGCGTAGAGTTGGAGAAAATACATTAGTGCATTGAGTGCAGCAACTTGTCCGAACTGTTCCATGAAAGCAACATGTGTGCAGAGGTTAAATCTTCCACTGAAGATCAAACATCCTAGCGTTAGTACAGAGACAACTTTTAGAGAGGAGGCTATGGCTGAGACCTCATTATCAGACCACGTTCAAAATGGTTCTAATATTTTCCAAAACTGCATGTGAATATAGCTAAAGTAAAGTAATCGGAAGAGCAATATTTTTCTATGCTGCTGGAATTGCAATATCAATTTCATAAATCAAAAGACATGATTTGTGTGTCATATTTGAAATGAAGTTATTCATCACAAACTGTCTCACTATCCTTTCCCTCTGGTACCCCTCAACCCCTTCAATAAATGCAAAATATTCATGACTCATATGTGAATCGGAAATCTATGAAAAATAAAACAGGAAATAAGCAGGAAAAGCAGTAATAAGCAGGAAAGGAAACTACTTGAATATTTTTATTTGTAAAATTTTATTGAAAGGTTTGATCGATTCAAACAATTTCACTTTCTAATATCAAATCTCTTAAAGATGATTTCCATGTCAATTTTTTCGATATGCAAAATACAGCTTTGAGTGAAAACAAATGGCATTGAGTCCTCTGATTTAAGAATCTCGACGTTATGTGCTACATTGTTGAAATAACAGCGTTTTAGTTGAATGAATGTCCTTCTTTGCATATTCTTAGAGCTGAAACAAGAAATCACTTATAAATCTAAAACTAATAGCTGTAAAAGCTTCCACAAATAATCGCTAGGGGAATAATTACATTTATACTAATCCATCAGAATTTCAAAATTAAAATTTAATAACTAGTTGAGATTTTCCATCTTTTAATTGCTCCGGATTGAGGAGGTTAATTTTTCAAAAATGTAAATTGGAAAGACAAATGATCTCAAAGGTATGCGACTTCCAAATACTTTCCCAAAATATTATTTGAATGATAACAAATCTAAAATCAAAACGAGGGATTTTATTTATCTTCAATCATATCTGCTAATGAAAAATTGCACTCAAAAGAATCAGTTGACGTCGCTATTACATTCTGAACATAGTTGTACACATTATTTAATTGTCAAATACTAATCGTGATAGACTGTGATGTCCTGTCATGTCCTTTTTCCTTCTGTAAGAAGCGCTAGAGATTCCAACTTAAAAGTAGCTATATCAGAGGAACATTAATTGGCTTCTCTAAATTGTTTCATGTTGGAATACTAATTACAATAAACCTCTTTGCAATTATTTGCACAAAATCTACCGTCTGATTCTATTTTTGATCGGAATCCATAACTTCAGAAATTATAACTGTACTAAAAAAATATGTACATCTTAAGTATCCACTACCACTTGAGTATTTGAATTTAGAGTTACACTAACTTGGTGGAAGGTTTCAAGACCGAAATATAAAAAGACGGAAAAATATAACATCAATGATCCGTCCAAAGGGTCTAGTTCCCACGACGAATCCCACATCCTCCCACAAATGAGATATCGAAGATTCAAAGAGAGACAAGCAAGCTCAGATGACGTCCTCGTCATTTAACGGTGATTCAAAATTGTGATAACAAACATCCTTCATGTTACTTCCTAATTCGGAAGTTAAACTTTTAGACAAAATATCCCTCATAATAATTGCTTAAGTATTTATTTAGTAAATGGGTATTCATAGAATGTTCCAATTAGAAGGTTTAACACGTCCATTGCCACGATTCAGTTCTGATATTTGGGACATCTGTCTAGTTAGATTACTCCTTCTTTGCTCTTCTACCTCTTAACTATAGCAGAAAAACGGTTATCTAATTAAATAGATGGTTCGATGCAATTAGATAGTACGCATGAGTCATACGGCAGTCAGTCAACGTTTAAAAGTGAAAACGTTTACGTTGTGTAAAGAACGTTTAAATGTGTAAAGATCTTTAAACGTATATTGAATCTTTAATACATTAAATGAAATTTAGATGTTTAACGATATTGAAGACGGTCTAAAAGGATAATTGTTACGTTTCAAAATCAACAACTGCTTTATAAAAAAATGATGATGAAGCAAAATCAGAGAATTCAGCTTTCATTCAGAATTGTGAATGCACACCACCGCTGAATTGCACCATCTACGAAAAACTCTCGTAAAACTCTCGTTACCATAAATGGAGAATCTTAATTGACTTTAATCAAAACCATAAACGTACACTGGTATGCAGTTAAAAAGTTCCCTCCTCGCTGTCCTGCATATAAAGTCCCAAACTCCTATTCGTCAAAATTGCACCATCTAAAACGTCAAATGAACTGTTGCTCGCTCATAAATACACACCATTCACGGCCCGTTTCTAATTGAAAACATCAGCACCAGTTAACAAATCAAATTGCCCATTCAAAGTGCTTAGCCCACAATCACTCATTTATTTGCTTGTTACAAGGTGTCACGTCGGACCTTGTACCAACCCTAAGCTTCAGAAGTCTTTCAGCAAGAATGCAGGCGGCGAGAAGCTCCGTTGCCAAAGTTGTCACGACAAAGTTGAACGCTATAAATCAACACCTCGTTAAGCCTCTTTAACTGGCCGATGCTCGCTGCAGATAGGTTAACCGCGGACCGCGCTGTCGTCAATCTACACGCCACGCCCACCGGCTTAACTTGGGTACCAGGTATCTACATTCAGGTAATAAGAAAGAAGGAAGGGAGTGCATAATGGAGAGAAGGAGGGGGAGGCTGCCGAGTTCTCTTGTTCGTCTTCTGAGATGCAAACGAGAACTGGCTTTCGGAGTAGTCTCGGGACGGAGGGATTTTTGAATCGTCTATCTTGTACTTGTGGAATCTTTCATTCGGTGATTCCTGTTGGAATATAAATGTTATAAAGATATGGGTAATATAAAAGAATGTTTATAAAAAAAAATGTTTCAGAAATGGTATCTGTTCAGCACCTTATTTGAATCTGTGATTAAAAACAAAGTAGTATAAATACAAACTCTATCATTTTTATCTATCTACAAACACCATCTTTTTTTTTAATGAATCAGTTTGGTAATTATAGATTCTAAACAATTTTCTTTCCTTTATTCCAGGCAAGTTTTATTTTGTGTGCCTGGAATCAATCCTAAAATTGCGGACTAATATTCGTCTTCTTTTCACTGAATCATTTGCAATTTCATGATGTTTCATATTTTAAACTGTAATTAAGGTAATCTATCCAACAATTTAAAATCACTTCTAATTTCCTTAAGTATCTCAGATGTTCAGTATATTCTCATATGGATTGAAATAATAATAATAATAGTAAAAAAAAGGATGTGCCATATACAGTGCTTGGAGGGGGGGGAGGATGTAATACAGCTCTTAATATAAATTATGATGATTGAGGTAATGCAGGAATAGTGAAAGACACGTGAGGATCAGCTCTATCCATTTTCTTTAAGTTTTTCAAGGTTCAGTTCACCAAGTTTCATTCAAGTTTTTCTTCAGTTTCACCTTTGATTTTCATTTTTCAAATATAAAATTTTGCAGAATACATTTTTTTAAAAAGTACTATGGCTTTTCAAAATAAATAGGCTATTTTCCTGTTTTTCTCAAACAAATCAGTTCTTAATAAGTTTTGTTTCAACATAGCCAAAAAGCAATGATAAAAAGACACAACTTTATTTTTATAAAAAAAAATTATTGATTTAATAACATTACGAAATGATTCGAATTTCAATAAAAAAGAATTTTTTCAAAATTAAATTTGAATTATTTCGAATAAAAAAGTTTTTTTTTTAAATTTTGAATACTGTCGGAAATTCGAAATTTCGAAAAAGTTGGAATTCCTTCCTGAAACCACAACGAATTAAGGCAGAGTAAATATTTATCCAAAAGGTTCTTAAATTTTGAAAGAAAAACTGAAGCCAGAAGTGTCCTTATTTTTGTACAGTAAGGTTTATGAAATATAATATTTTGAGAAAATTCATTCCATTCTATTCAAGAGCCTTAAAATGCTATCAGATTCAATAGAACACCATCAATTCAAGATGCACATGAAAAAATGGTAAACTTAGGAGATCAAAATAAAAATGGCCTATTTGAAAAGCAAGAAAGCGCAGATTTTCTCCAAAAGAAAAACCAATGAACTGATTTCGCTTAGCACGCTACTGTAGAATCTTCTCAGGTTTATTTTCAAAATATTAAATCCCTTTTCATTAATTCTAAAAGAAATGTTGAAACTTTCAAGGCGGCACACTACTGACAGGTTTTTTTTATTAGGAGAGTAAATAATTTCATAGGTCAAAAGTTATTCCTAAAACCTTTGCGATGAGTTAAAATTCCAGAAACTATCTTTTTTTTAAAAGTGATGGATGTATAAAAAATAATAATTTTGGCAACGTGATTCCCTTTTGTTATGATCGTAAAATATAACATTTATTCAAAAATACAATAGTGTCTGTTTCCAAGAAAAATCATAAGACTCTATCATCTTTGTAATGCAAAATATTGTATAAAACCCTTTTGCCAAGAGCTGAAATTATAACTTTATGAAGTAAAATTATTTTCATAAAGATACTTTTATTCGAAATCCATGAAATTTGAAAACTACTCGAAATCCATTCGAAATCTTGAAAACTATTAAAGTGTGGCTGGATATAAACTTTTTTATTTGTTGGAAAATTGGTTAAAATAATAAGAAACGCGTAGAGATTAATTCATTGTTGTACATTGCAATATATAAAATTTAATCCTACAGGCTATTTGGTTACACGTTTTTATTTCATTTCTAAGCTGTTCCAAAAGGCAACTATGAGTGTTTGGAAGCCCTTTATTAAACGCTATTTCATAAACATTTCTTGAAACGACTAATATGTGGCGATGGCGGTATTAGGATTAGATTTAAACTGGAGACTCGGGAAATACCAAGATGTATGAATAATTCTACCATTAAAAATACTGCCAAATAGATTGCTAAAAAGATACTTTTATTTTTATTGCAGAATTATTATAATGGGATTTCTGTCATTGGGATATTGTTTAATTCATAATGCAGTTACTTCACACGTTTTAATTTTTTATGTTTCACAAAAGAAAATAATTAAAAAAATTAAATAATTTTACAAAGTTATATGCTTGTTAGACAAAACACATATGTTTTTTTTAGAAAAAAATTCATGCATTCTAGTCTTAAATGCATGATATAAAATTTAAATGGGAAACTTTAAATGGCAACTTTGGGAAACTGTTGCAATTTTGAACGCAATTATTAGTCACAACAACTTAATACATTGATTACATTAACTTAGTTATACATTAATTTTATTAATTTTAACATTCATTACAACAATGAACCCTATTTTATTTATTTTTTATTATCTTTCTTTTTTCTTTTTTTCTTTTTTCTGTTATTAATGCTATAATTTCATTCCTTTCCTTCTTTTACATTTACTTCTTTCTCTTTCTCTCTCTTCCTTTTCCCACACTTTTTACCATTTTTCCTTCTTAATTTTTTTATCATTTTCTTTTATTTATTTTCTTTCTTTTTTCTGAACTCTTTTTGCACTCAGTATATGATTGCCTAGTGTCTTTTTTTTGTTGTTGTTGCAAGGTTTATTTTATTTGGCCAAAATTCTAATTACCATTTAAAGTAACTATTAATGTGCTCTTTACCGGTGTCATGCCGATGTTAGCCCACACGCTTTATATTCGTGAATCCCACTTTAATATCCTGTGAATTAATGCATGGTTTACATTGGGAAGAACCGCATAATTAAGAAAAATGATGAAATACTGAGAATGGCATCTGAGTTAAAGCTGCAGGGTGGACTTTGATCCTGGGCATCAGATTCCATCCATTCAGGACTTTGATGCTGGACACTGGATCCACACAAACGACGGGTCTTCAGTGGGATTACGAACCAGGAACCCAATAAGGTCTTGCCAAATTGCCGAATCAGTAAGAGATGCGAATCGAAAAATCTGAGGCACAAATCGTAGATAAAAAGAAATAAAATTTGTTTTGCTCTTATTTCATGCCAAAGTATTGATATTTTCTATGTTAATGCAGGACCGATTCGCGGGCCAAACTTATAAGTTTTGATGCTACAGTTAAATTTTCTTGAGGGTGATTTGATAATGCAGACTAAATATACTTCCTCAACTGTTCAATATTTTTCTTCCCCAAAAGTTCATCTTTATTTAAGCTACGTCTCTAAACTTGTATACCGTCCACTCTAAAATTATAAATAAAGGGTTCCTTTAATTTCCCAAACATTTCTTGTTTTTCCAATCTGTGTACCCGTATTTCAATACAAATTGATTCTTCATGTTTGTTTTACCTACCCTTAAAGTTTGGCCCATGAATTCAGGGATATCTTGTTTGTTGATATATTCAAATAATTCTGAAAAGCTTGGAATATGAGTAAAGAATTTTCAAATATTGGGAATGATTATCAATTTTAATAGAGTTTCATATATTTTACTCAATTGCCTTCAAGCTACAAAACATTCCGCATTTCTTACTATGCACGAGAAAACACTTTTAGTGGCTTGGACCATAGTGGGAAAATATAATAGGCTATGAAGCATTGCTTAGTGATTGATAAAATAGAAATTTAATTAAATGCATTTATTCGGAAGTACCAAAAAAATCCAGGTGGATATCCAAATTAGTTTCGCCTACAAATGATCAATAACAACAAAGACTCGCTCAATTGATCACAAACAAAATAAATTCCGCCCAGCAGGGAGATTTTATATTCACACACATTCGTCTAATATTATAAGAGTCGTCTAATATTATAACAGGTGAGAACTTTCCACAAGATATCACTAATTTATATCAAAAGCAGTTGAAGTTAAGAAGTGAAAATCCCTTTTGAGACACTAACCTAAACTTTTGCAGACTTCTTAAATATTTTTAATACAAGAGTTGGCCATTATGAATAGATAGCAATTCACCTGATTCGAATAATTTTTCTATGTCCAATTATAAGACAGTTACTACAACGAAAACTTTAATTCTGCATTCATTTCTAATATTTTAAATCTAGATGAACTCTCTAAGTGGAGAGTTTTACCTTCTTACAATATATTAAAACCGTTCAACGAATAAAAACGAATTATTTAACCATTCAACGATTAACATTTTTTAATCAATAACAAACATTAAAACGAATAAAACCATTCAAGTTATCTTTTGTATATAAAGATATAATTTTTCAAGGTTATATGTTTTGGATTCCAGCAATTGGTAATATCCCTGTAAAGAATCTACTGAATATCGGATTTCCGATTGGGAAGAGAGCAATAATGCTAAACTTCAGGTAAAGCAAAATGTTAGATAACAAATTCTTGAAGTGCAAGTCGCAAGCAACATGCGGAAAGCAACTCGCTAAATGATGTCATAATTGACAGCTGCTTAATTGCATGCTTTATTAACAACCCCGTTCTCCCTAGTCTCCTTGCCTAGGCGTGAGATGGCGAATGCAATGCGCTGCTTAATAATCAGAGAGGATTTCTGTAATCGTGGAATTTAAGAAAATCCTGATGAGTGAAAACATGATTGAATAGGGTCAGGCAAGAGATCTTTAGCGGAATTTTTATTTATTTTTTAACGCTTTTCTCGCATACTCGATCCCTCAGGTAAAGGAAATGGGAATAATCGTGACTCATGTGATACCACCAAAAAAAAAAAAAATACAGTTCTCCCATTTTTGGCTAGTTTTCGCTCTGAACCGAAATAGAGAACGGACATCTATTTTTACATTAATTTGGAAATGTATGTTATCGGTAAATGATTTTTCTTCATTTTCTTAATACGCTCAATACAATGGACATTCGATTCTGCAGGGGATTAGATTTTTTTAAAAACCAAATCTTGTATTAAGAACTATTTTGTTATCTTTCTTCGCAATTTAAAACGTTCTCTTATGTTTAAATTTCGCTTATTAGAAAGAAACAAATCCCAATTCATTTTCGAATGGGAGAAAAATGTTGATTTTCATCAATGTATGAAAATAATTCTTACGATTCCTCCCATGATGGCATATTTTGAGTAATTAAAGTAAACCAATGACGTAAGATGTGCAAATATAATTATGCTTAAATCTACTTAATCGATGAATTTCAATGAAATTTTTCAAATTGAAATTATTAATTCCAAAGTAATACTGAAATTTCATAAAATTCACACATTAAAATATCAGACATTTATAAATAAAGTTTTTGACATAAAAAAAAACTGTCAGTGTTTTCACAGACTGGAAAAACATTAGCTTGGTTATTCGCGTCTTAACCCATAGTTCAGTAAAGATTCCATCAGCTTATTCTACTTATTTGTACATCGGCATTTGATGATTGGAAACATTTGATGTGTTTTAGGTTGTATGGTACGGCTATCCTGCTAAGGGATACGGCATCTAAATTAAAAGGGGAAAGAGGGGATCTTTTTTTTTTGCAAAGAGGGAAAAATGTTAAAAAAAAAGTTAGGAAGTAATTTTGATTTTATCGACTGAAATTGTGGTTTATATTTCGAAATAAGATCCAATAATTTTTTCCAAATGTAAAACTGAGCAAGAAAAACTCTTTGAACTAATGATAATGTAGCTTTACAATGCCCAATTCTTCCTCAAGATTTACATATATGTTATAACTTTTAAAGGCAGAAATATACTGTTTCGAAAAGAATAAAAATGCAGATTTTTAGTGTGAAATTTTTTCATTATAATAGTTGCAGGGGGAATATTTTTGTCAGAAGTCTAGATTTGGTTCCATGTTTTGTAATTTTACAAACACGCTAAAATATTCGTGTTTACAATAGTATATAATGTTTATTTTGTATTTCATTTCTCCAATTACTTTTTTCATTTTGCAATTCTATTGAATAAATATTAAGATAAAATATTTTATAAACTATCAGTTTGCTAAAGTTCAATAACCACGATCAACTGGTTAGTTAAAAATGCCATCCAGAATAGTGACAAACAGCTGTGCTTTGACAGAAACCTCTGAGGTCCTTGACAGGAAAGTTCGAAACCCAGTTCCACAAAAGATCCTTCACGTATGTGACCATAGTGTATAATCAAATCTCGTCGAATCTCAAATATCCTTTCACTTGAGTAGCGCTTTTAGAGACTGATAGCAGCCCAGGCACAGTCGTTGTCAACATATTATTCAGTCCGCCTCAAAATATCTAATAGAATCGAACTAAATGGAAAAATGTCGAATTCAAGAGCTGTTAAGTAGTTTCCTTTAAGGGCTGCCACTTTTGAAATGGTTCTCTATGATTTCAGGAAAATTTCTGATGTTCTTCACGAATTATGGTTTCTAAAAACCGGAAACCACCCATTGCGTAACAATTTATTCTTATAAGCATGCGTATAAAGCTTTGATCATGTTTCCTTGCCAACACCATAACTAACGTAATTTCGAATGGATTTAAACCAAAAAAGGATATTTGGAGAGAATGAAAATCTCTGCCCGATTTGGAACTGAGCCAGGTAAAAGGAGACAGAAAGAAGAAAAAATTCAAATTTTGACAAGGTGATCGCCCTTTGCTTTCGAGTTTATCAATAGGGCTTTTTTTTACACACAACATTTTATATATTCAAGATACAATGAAACGATAAAATACAATGAATGAATATAATAAAATACAGAATAAAACACAAATACGTACGCATATTTTCGTCTGATGAGAATTTGTCGTTTGCTTTCTGTAGAAGACTAGCAGGGCTTTGATATATTTTCTGTTGGTGTTTCAATCTCTGAATGTAGATTCATAACGTCTACAGATAGCGATTTAAAAAATGAGCAATTCAAGGAGCTGATTGCCCATGCTCTCATTTTGATTTCCATTTGCTGTATTACGATTTTCCTTGGGTTATTACCGGCTGCGCTAGTTATTCTTAAGCTATCGCAAAATTTTTTGTTGAGTTTAATGTTGCTGGTATTATGTTATTAAAAGCTGTTGTAGTCACACCTCGTTTGATAATTTCTAAGAGATTTCATAAAACGAAATATCGAACCCAACTTTTTTTAAGGTATTTCCAACCATGATCAAAAACAAAGTTGGTAAAAACAATTTCACATTTATTATTAGTTAAATAGTCATTATACTATGAACACACAAACTTGAGTGGTCTGTTTCACCTTAACGTAATTTTTTTTTTATTTCTTCAATTATGTAACAATGCCCAGAAGTCAGTGTTTTCCAAATCCATTCGTCAAACGAAAATGAAGTCTATCTCAGATAAATGCATTTAACTTCCATTAGAAGGTTTCTAATAATCGGATTCATTTGGCGACTAAAACAAAATCTTGGGCGTTTACGCAACCAATTTTAGGCGCTGAAAGCCAGAAAAGATTCGTGTCAAAAGCCGCACATTTGGCACGATAAATCGCCCCCTTAATGGCTGTCCAACGAGCCTAAATTTTTCGTCGCCACCAATTATACGCCAATTTGGCCGGCTGTCGGCACTAGTTGGAAAGGTATATTATGTTATTAAGGCCCACTTAGACGGGTATCTTTATTTATTTCATAACGAGTGGCGTTTAAAAGAGCGGTGATTAAACGAAACGCGAAATCGTGATTAAGTCCCATAGATCTTCATTTTATTCAGCTTTTTTTAATTTTTCGCCTCTCTGTTTTTATTAAGCCTACAGATTACTTTTACGTTTAACAGAGTAAAATTACTTTATCTTGATTTTTTTTTTCTTTTTCTGTAATAGATGTCTCATGCTTCGAATTGCTAATTTACATTAAAACCATATGCATATAATTAAAAATTCTTCTGGGGACTATAAAAAACTACAACAACAACAAAAAAAAATTTATTTGAGGCTTAACATTTAAGTACACAAATGTTCTCTCCGAGCCATAATTGAGATTATAGCCTGAGAAAATGTTTTTTTAAAGCCATAATTGGTTGTAACAGTTGGAATCATATATTTAAATGAATACATATGATGATTCTGCATCTATTTCCAATGTTATCCAAATCTACAGATAATTTTGAATCAAAATATTATATTCTAATATATATTTTAATGGGCATACAGAGTACTTCTGAACCTATTTCTAATATTATTTATACCGTCTGATAATTTTGAAATTTTTGATCATGTGGTGGCATATGCAGCGGCAGAGGTTCGACGACAGGGAGGGGGGACAAGTACAATTTCTCTAATCAAACTTCAAAATAACTCATAATAATTAATATAATTATTGTTACATTTAATTAAAGAAAATTAATTACAAGTAATTTATTAAGTTTTAATTGCTCTGATACTGACCTTTGCTCTCACTGATAAAAATTTTCAAATATATTTGAAAAAAAATCTGAATTTCTTTCACTGACTATCAAAATATTGTCAATTTTTGAGTTTATTTTTCATGCCTTTTGAGATTTAATTGCACTGATATCTAATTCTAGAAAAAAATATGGTTGTGTTTCATTCTAGATTATAGTGTATAGATAGAAACACGGGCTGCAACACTAAATTTGTTGAAGCATAATCATGGAAATATTTAATCTAAACTTAACGAGGAATACGGTACTTTGGTCCGAATTTAGCACAGTTCTTAATCATCTTAACACAGTTCTTAATGCTTATAAAATGTTTCAAATACAACAAAAATAAATTGATAATGATAACATAAGCAAAATAGTATCTTGTGTAATCAAATAATCAAATCTGAAAATTCATAAAAAGCTTTCCTGTTTAATTTATTTTCTTGAAAATAAACAATACTTCTACAATATATAATTATATGAAATGAATAAGGCACTATCAACACAAGAGAGAATACTAAGATATAATAAATTTTATGTTTATTCTTATAAACTCCTTCCAATTCAGAAAGAAGGGAAAAAAAACATTTGATGATAAGGAAGAACATTTATCGTGAAGAATTTTACAGCTCCCTTCGATTCAAGCCAGAACATCTGAACAAATAATCTCCCATGAGTTCTTCCTTTTCTTTACTCCGAAGACCTCTGGCGTCCTGGCATAGAGGTAGCGCGTCTTCCCCGTGATCTGGACGTTCCGGGTTCGAGTCCCGGTTCGGGCATGGTTGTCCTTCATTTGTTCTATCTGTGAGATGTGTGAATGTGCCCCCCTTTAAAAAGGGGCTGTGCAAGCGAATGTGAAGCGTGAGTAGCAAAATCGTACTCTTGACCCTAGTTGGCGCTACTAAACTAAGAGACGTTCCCTTTCGGCTTAAAATCGTTGATTTCAAATCAGCGGGCTTGCCTATGGCAAGTGCCATTGGAAACAACAACAACTCCGAAGACCGGAGCTACCTAATTCGAGAAGCTCTCTCGGGATGCTTCACACTTGTGTGCCTTAGTGTAATCAGTGTCAAAGCATTCTTGAAAAAGAATTCTTTCATCTTTGTACCGATTGTGCCATAATTGCATGTCGTGTTAAATGAGCAAATGCATGCTCTTTTCATGAAGGCTATACAAAATAAATGTAGAAACTATATCCAAAAGGTTTTTAAAAGATGAAACTTTCAGAAATCCCGAATAATTAATAAAAATTAATTAAAAATTGTTTGGGCCAAAAATCATTTTTTCTTTTCTTTTTAGTGTAGTCACCTACTTAAAATAATTTTTAAACAAGAGTTACAGTAACGAGAGGGAATTAAGATATGTTCTGAATCTGAGGCGAATAGGTTCGTGAAATAGGCAAATGAAAATTTGCTGTAATTCGGACATTTACAATATAGAATGTGGAAAAGATGATGATTGTTTCTTAAGATGGTTGGAGAAAGTATTTGGAAATTTATGTACAAACTTATTTTTTTGTATAATGTTTATTACAGTACGAAAAATATACAAATTAAATATTCAATTCTTCATGTTAAGTCTAAATACATACATATTTTATTTGAAAACTAATACATAATAAACCATACATAATTTATTTAAAATTATGTACGGTTTTTGATTTTTCGGCATATGTTCTAATCGTTAAGTATTTTTTTTTCCTCGAAACTACTGCGAGCTAATATTCCTCCCTCAAAAAATTAGTGTTTTTTCCTCAGTGGCATGCATTGGTTGTTCTGAACTCTTTCGTATGGCATAGGTTGCTAACTCTTTCGTAACTCTTAACTCTTTCGTGGTAACTTAACTCTTTCGTATGTTAAATTTGACTTGCCCAACTAATTTCTAAACTTTAAATCTGAAATGAAATAAAAGTTTTAAACAATTTAAAATGCAAAAATCACTTAAAATGTCTCAATATCTTCTATACTTTTATATTATTCAAGAAATTAAAATAAAAACAACTTCCCCAAATAGAAAGTGTCATCTAATTAGGAAGTTAAGTAAATTCGTATGACAAGGAGGTTACTGTTGTATATGAAAATTCTTGACTAATTATTTTAATCATCATTTTATCAAGTACATTTATCCAAAGACTATAAAAAAATTTAGAACTATGGAAATTATACAGTTTTTTGTCTTGAAGAGTAACTGAAAAAAAAATGAAGAAAAGAAAAAAAAAATATTCCCCAATAACATTATTATATTACTGAAGGTATAATCTGAAAACTTTAGATACTAATTTATTTAATAAGTTTAGTGCATATTTGACAAACTTTTTTAGTGTTGCTTTATAGCAACACTAAAAGAGTTTGTCTATGTATACGATAGCTTTATAGCTATCGTATACATAGATTTATATTTTGTAGTGAACTGCAATCTATAATAGTTCATTAGTAAAATAATTGTAACCTAATAAATTAGATTGTAAAAAAAAACATATTTTATTGTTTAAATAAACGTAATTTATAACTATACAATATACTTACTCTGCTGATTTATAATGAATTCGCATAATTTGGGTGCATCTAAGTGAAATTAAATATGTATTGCATAAGAGTGTCGAGAGAAAAGAGTGTTTTATTAAATATAGTTCAACCGCTAACCTGATTTTAGTCAAAGAATTCTCATATTGAAATATGTGAAATGAACTTAAGAATTCATTACAGAGGAAGTAACAACTGGATGAATAAAATGAAGATTATTGTCCGAACTATTCATGAACAGTTTCCCTAATAATTCCACAGATAAGCGATCGAAACAGTGGGTGCAAACAATTTGTTTTCTCCATAAACCAACTTAGCCGAAAGTCAAAGAACAGTCGACAAAAACGTGACGTCTTGTTCTCTTACCAGTTTGATTATTTTGCAAAAGACAGCGGAAATTATAAACTGAATCCGATGTCTGAAAATCCATGAATTGCACATCATCAACATCTATCGCATTGCGTTCTCAGTAGACCAAACAAAAATTATATACAAAATATATCATGTTTTTCATCAACCATCTTGTCGGCTATACTGCTAAAAGTAGTGCAAATTATAAGTTGAATCCATGATATTTGAGTAAGATATTTGAAAATCTGTGGACTTAATGTCGTCGACAACCGACCAAAAAATTATCGGTAAAATACGATATCCTATTGATTTGGCACTTTATCGATTATTTTACCAAATGCAATCAAACCGCTTAAACCGTTATTTGAATATTTCGATTGTTTCTGTATATTAAGATGGTTTTTAAATTATCATATATTCGTTAATGCCCAGCTTTCTATAACCATGATGAAGTGGTGAAACTTTTTGCAGACGAAACTTCTAATCTCTCTAACCCCCCCCTTTTCCCCCCAGCTAACGCTGCTTCTTTGTGATGATAACAAAAGTCATCACATTAATATATAGTCATACAATTTATTTACTATATCAAAATATCATGATTTCGTTTCTGTTGAATTACTAATCAAGATAAATATATGCGAATACTTTCCAACAGGATTAGAAAATAAAGAAGACCATGTTACAATTTTTCTACACTCTTTTCGAAAAGTATTACGTTTTTATTATTATTATTATTATTAAACCAGTGGGAGCGATCTCCTGAAAACTTTTATTCTCTAATAAAGGTGTTACCACCCCTCTCCTTGATCTTAAAATTATGGACCTTGGAAGAGGCCGTGGACATTACGAGGGCTTAGATTTTTATTTTTAAAGTTCCATACATGGTAGTTGTGTTCTACGTTGCACAGTAAAAAACTCTGCTACTTTTATATTTATTGGGCTGGCGAACAACAGTTAGAAAATATCGGTCTATGGCCTGTAGCTGGTGAGCGAATTTGGGGATTTTTAAGGTAGGGCGATTAATCACGACATATGTTTACAAGAACCATAAAATCGAATTTGTATATTTAAAGCCTTTTCTTTTCTAACTGATTGAAACCACAGTTTGACATAGTGTTACAAATGTAGTCATAAAAACACATGCAGAAATTTCGTTTATTTAAATCATCGCATTTTTGAGTTAATGTATTACTTAACTCAAATGTATCGTCTCACGCGAAGGTGCAGACGACAGACGACCAACCCTTAGACAGATTTCGTTCTAATTTGATATGAATCTTCATTTTAAATGCTAAACCTGTTAACCATATTCGATTTATGTAATCATTTACATTGTGTAATCATCGTGTTCACTACCACAGTCGTATACGCAGATTTCCTGAGAATAAATTTCGCTCACAATTTGATAGAATCCTACAAATTTTATGCAATATCCATATACCAAATTTCATCTGACTAGTTCAAAGACTTTAATTGTTGCATTCACTGGTAGACGCAATTCCAAAAATGTTTTTTTCGGACTTAGGGAAGTTCTGAATTTTGTTGAAATTTCGAGGTTGAATATTTTGACGATCGCTTTACTTAATTTTTGTGCACATCATATACAAGAAAGCAAAAAGGAATATAACAGAAGAGATTTATTATTTTCTAAAAGAACAATTAATTCAATCTTCTTTTTTTTACTTCACTTTTAATGCTCTTCATCAGGCTCTTACCATGCCCCATGCCCCACAAATTGTTTTCTTTTTTATTCCTTTCTAAATGAACTGTCCCCCAATGAAGATAAAAATGGATGGAGTTTGCTCAACCCACCTTATTATAAAAAGGAGTGCACATGATTTTTCTTTCTAGATGTTTATTTTGAATTTCTTTAATTTATTGTTGGTGTGTTGTGCAAGTTTGGGTAGGGAGATGAAAGTTCATGTGTCGTCACGTCATCTGACAGGAGCTCAAAATTACAGGGCCGTTCTAAGTCAACCATTGTGTTGCTTCCAAATAGTTTTTTAATATAACTAAATTAAACTGCATCATATATGCGTACTTTGAGTTTTCCTTATTTATTTTTGTGCCTTTCATCAGTATACATGTTGCTGTTTGAATTCTGGGGAATACCCAGAATTCTTAGTACCATTTGCTTCCATTACAGCCTTCTGTAGAAGAACGACAGAAAATTACTTTTCTAGTACGATCTTGTTAAAGAATAGTATGAATAAAATCTAATTAATCAATACAAAAAGCGCATTAAAAATGGTGTAAGTATATACTAAAAGGGAAAAGTATTTAAGGAAGTACGTTCTTTCATGTAAAAATAAAACTATGCTGTTAAAATGCTTGGATACATTTAACACGGAAACCCAATTACTTGTGTTTATGTCAATTAAATGGATTATAATAAAACCATTAGAAACCATCTGCGAGTGGTTTCCCCGACATTTCTCCCATACTCTTCAATTTTCTTACTCTCTTTCTTCAAATAAAATTATGGACCCAGAGTAAAGCCACAAACACCTCGTATGGCATTAGCTCACAATAGTTACGAAATATAGAATGTTGGCTTGAATCGAAGATTTTTACTAAATCAATATGTGTTTTGAACACCTTTTTTGCCGAACGAATAAAACCAAAATTTGACACGGAAATACATTTGCAGTCACAAGATAACATGCCGAATTTCATTGATGAAAGATTTCCGTTCATGAATTATGACATTTACAGCATTGCTAAGTACAGATCGACAGACAGTCAGCTCATTCACAGTTTTGGTTTAAATTTTGATATGAATCTATATTTCAGATGCTAAATCTGAACACCAAATGTTATCTATCCAGCTCTTTGTATTGTAGTTATCGAGTTCACTTAAACTCGAATAACCAGATAGACATACTTCCCGTAAATGATAGAAATCTACAAATTTGTTCGTCATTTTATCGAATATATATCGAATTTCATTTGTGAAGCTCAAAGCAGACAGACCGATTGCGTTCACAGACGGATTGACAGACAGACGGATTGACGGACAAACCTAATACCAATAATGTGTTTTCCGAACTCGGGCAGCGGTGGCCTGGTGGTAAGGTCACGACTTCGGAACCGGAGGGTTTCAGGTTCGAGTCTCGATTCCACCGAAGAACCGTCGTGTAAGGAGGTCTGTTGCACGTTAAATCCGTCCTGACCAAACGTCCTCCCGCTGGTGTGGTGTGGTGTGGAGAGGGGGGTGCCAGCTCAGGTGTCGTCCTCGTCATCTGACCGCGGTTCAAAATTACGAGGTCCGTCCCAAAATAGCCCAAGTGTTGCTTCAAACTGGACGTTAATATAATTAAACCCAAAAACCTAAACTGAACTCGGGTTCGTCAAATTTTTCACAGATATCAAATTTTCGAGTTCGAATTTTTTTAACGATTACAGTACTTCGTCTATTTTTCATAAATGTGAAAGTAAAAATCAAATCTGAAAAAGATAATAATTCAGTTTTTGAATTAATTAGGTTTGTTGATAAATTACAGTTTCAATGTAAAAACTGTGGTTAGCTGAAAATAACGGCTCTAATAGTTTGAAAAATAACAAAAGTATTGGCTATAAAGTTGCAAAAAAATTCAAATAAATTGCTACAAGTGACCACCACAGCAGCATTGATTGCAATTTAGAACTGGATAAAATTAAGCAATGTTCGCATTTAAGGAATTTTATAACTCAGACATCAACTACAAGTTTTAAATCTAAATTGCTTTTTAATGCATTAGAATCACATTCAAAACTCTTTTATCGAGTGTAATGACACGCCTGGAATTTCTACCCTTATGCCAACTTGATTTATCCCTGATGTTCAATTTCATCCCAATTCAGACGTTAGCCTCAATATAAAATCTCCCAAACTTTCAATTGCGCTCAGTAAGTATTTTTATAGCTTGGGCTAACCGCACCGAGTGTTAATAAATATACCATTTCCATTTATTTATTGGAATCCCTTTTCCCCTTCTATTAAACTGTAATTGCAACGCTTCATGAGGGCGGGCTTTGATAGCGAATTGTCCAGCTTCGCTTCGTCATCAGATAGCAAACGCGGAAGAAAGTGACCGAGGCACTGCAGTGAACTCCAAGCCAGAAAGGAAGTTTTTTGAACCCGATCGATTCAAGCGTCGAGGAAATCGCCCAGAGAAGTAAACAAGCAAACCACACACAGTTTGGCTCTTCGATGTGGGGTTTTCATTGGATCTTCAACACAATAAAGAAAGGCTCGTGGAAAGTCCATTTGTTATGTCTTATGAATTTATCTCTGTAAATTTAGGGCAGAAAGAAGCAAGAAATGAGCAGATTTTTTTTAACTTCATTTTCCTCACTTAAAATACTTTTTTAAAGAGTGTCAACTGCCTAAAATGCTATCTAAACTGAGAGAGATACCTTTCAACAGGTTGGTTAACATGTCTGATTAGAATTTGTTTCTGTAGGGAAACATTAGAAATTTCAAATAGATGGGTTCATAAATTTCAACCGAAATTCAATGATAAATTTCTCTTTGAATTGGCACGATTATGAAAATGACTAAATAAATTTGTATTTAATGTTTACATTTTGGAAACTTCAAATTTTTGTAATTGTGTCGAAAGCAACCAAGAGATAAAAGTGGAAAATCCTCAAAAAATTATTATTGTCTCACATTTTTTGTACTTCAAAAACTATTTGCTCATTTTAAATACTATAGGGTGTATCATAAATTTGTTAAAACTCAAAAAAATTATTAAAAAAGAAGTAATGTTCAGAGACAATTTTGAGTTTCACGAATATGATCAAAGAGGTATTGACTCCCCTCCCCCTCCCCGTATATAAAAAAATGATTCCAAAAGTCACCGAAAGACGGTGCTCATACATCATACTCATTTTATGCAAACCAGGCGAAAACAAACAGACAATGAAACAGATCACAATAATATGAATCTGTACATATATTTTAAATTAAAAGAGGGTCAACATGGCCATCACTACATTAGGTAAGTGAGGAGTATCCTTACGCCTATTACAGCTGAGTGTCGATATCGATGCCACCGATGGTCTGTCGAACAATACATTGCATTTCGATCAAAGTGATTGGGGTACACACGAAACTTTAAATATCTCCACAATCAATAATCTGCCGGAGTCAAATCTAATGGTCATGAAGGTCAATTAAACTTATAAAATCGACTTATCACACGGTTTTCATTTAAAATGTCTAACAGAAAAGTTTTGACTTAACGTGCAAAGTGCAGCGTGGCACCATCCAGCATAAACGTGACACATAACGGACGTCTTTCCTGCAATGCAGGCACAGCATGGCCTCGTAGAAACGTACATAACATATCTTTTTGCAGTGACTGTACATATTTTCCAATCGGATGCAGACAACACTCTTTAAAAAATAAAAAGGGACTACGCGGCAAAACCACACCAAACAGGCATATCAAGAGAATAGAATGACTTTGTTAAATACTCACGAAGGTTTGATGTCGGCCAGATACAAACGTTTTGCATCACTCTGTTGGGAAAAGTGGGACTCATTTGCTCACATGATATTCACAGCATTTGTGAGTTACGTTCCATTTAGCATAGTTTAGTCTTTCACCTGCATGTGGCAGTATTAACTGGTGCAGTGCCTGCATCTTGGGCGAATATAAATCCAAGATTCCGGGTAGAATACAACGAACTGACTACTCCAGAATCCCTGCTATACTCCAAACTTCAAAAGTATTGTTACTTCTAGGTGATGTCTTGGTGACACTTTTGACATGACACTTTTTATAATATAGGTGTGGTCTGCGCTCAAAGATAGCCAGCTATTTCGTGGATGATCATTCAAACTTCCTTTCCCATTAAAATGTTGCACTGAATCAATACCCTATTCAATAAAAAACGACTTTTTTGCAATTTTAGTTCCTTTCTCTATGGAATTAAATAGTTTTAATTCGTATTCTGAATAGCTGTACTCTAAATGTTCCAACTTCAATAGATGTGCATTCAGCATTTTTGCAGAAAAGTTTAACACCAACATTCGATCTGGTAATGACAGCATGCTCTTATTAGTGCACATAATCGGTCAATGCGCATGCCACATAGAATGTGTATTGTAGATGCCATTTTTTTATCAAGCAAATAAAATTTGTCCCAGAAATACGATTGTATTAAAAAAGAATCACACATTAAATTTTAAATATTTATGTCATCACGTGTTTGAGTTATTGCGTTTACATTCTTGTGAAAGAACAGGTCAACAGAAGGTTAAATTTGACAGATTTGGTTTCAAATTTGATACATATATTCATTTTGACTGTTAAATATATGTACTAAATTTAATCTGTCTGTTTCCGGTGTATGTTTCTATTGTGTTAACTTGTATTCAGACAGTTGGCTGAATACAAGTTAAATTTAATTTGTATTCTGAATAGCTGTACTCAAGGGTTCCAACTTCAATGGTTTTAACTTCTTCTCTGTATGGAATCAACAAATACACTTCTGGTTTTCGTTCAAAATCTGTGAGAAATTTACAAATAGGATCATAATTCCATAGATCAAATTTCAAACAGACATTTTCTAAAAATGAGTTTTCCGAATTCACGGAAGTTTGAAGTGTGGACATTCACCAAAATTACGATTTGACAATTTTTTTTTTTTTTTTTTTTTTTTTTTTTTATGATTGCAATACTTTTTCCCTCCTGCACTTATTAAAAAATCGATTTTTTTTTATTTTGAAAAATTTACTAATAATATATTAGTAAAAAATCCGAATGAATGGCTAATTTGGGGCGATTGGTCATTTTAGTATATGTATATATGTTATATATGTGAGAGCAGCTTTGTTTTCAAGTGTATCTCCAGCTGTTTCCATTTATATTATAACAAAGGCTTAAATCAGAAACTAAACAAAAGATAAAATAAGGAATCAAATATACTATAAAAAGTAAAATTGTAAACCAATTTAATATGAAAAAAGAAATACAAGATGTTAAATATTTTGTTAACATGCATGTTCTTTTTGTTTGTTTTTTTGATGTTATGCAACTTTTTTTCATATAAATGAAAGAACTGAAGCTATAAAAAATCTTCCTGTGAGCTTAACATATCTCTGTATCAAACAATAGTTTGAACTATAGGGGCGATTATAATATTATTTTATTATTTCAAAATTCCGTACTTGCTTCAAAAAATTTCTATATTCCTTTGAATACTTAAAAAAAAGACTAGGATGTGATTACTAACTCGTGAATGAAAATTTAAATCATTATAAGCAGAAGGAAATTGAAATACATCAGAAAAGACAGTCAAAATTTATATTTCGCTGTTAATATTGATATTTTCATCAACAAAAGTAAAACCACTAACTCAGTAAGTTGATTTCTTAATGATTAAATTATTACTTTAGAATTGGCCACCTGTTTGGAAACTTTTTCTTCCTTCTCACAAGCGACTTCAAACACTGAAAAAATAAACGATAATAAATGTTAAATCAAATTCTCAAGGCAAGTACAACAATCTATGACGATGCTGTATTTTGAAAAAAAGAAAAATTGATATACAGAAAGCAACGATGACCCACGAGTAGGGCACGTGCAAATATAACACAAATGATTAAAGTAAATAAACACATAAAATAAAATAAAAGTTAATGCTTTAATTCCACAAATTACAGTGGTGTGATATTTTCCTTTCTCGATTTGCTCTCTCACCTTACTCCATTTTGTTTATTTTCTCATTTTCAGTTTCACATTTCCGCGTTCTTTGGGTGTTTTAACTCCAAGATATGGACATCAAAATCGCATTAATGTTTTTCTCCCCCCCCCCCCTTTTTTTTTTCTTCTTCCACCCCAAAAGCCTTTTGCTTCGCCTCTTGACTGACAGGTTGTGCGCGAGAAATTGCGCACTATTCTCGAAAAGCTGTGAACGATTCTATTACAAGAGCGTCTTTTCGGACATTCGCAAATAAGTTGCACGCATTTCCTAAGTTAAATTTGCTTCTGTGTAATTTTGTGCCGAACCGTGTTATTTAAGCGCCTGATTCGATGTTATAAGTTTAATTCACTCTTGACACGAGCAAGTGGTTATTTATTTATTTTTTTGTCAAATTGCTTTTTAATGAGTATTGTAAAAAAATCAGGGGGAAGGTAGGTGCCGTAGAAAATGTAACAAACAATGCAGCAACTTCGAGAACAAAGATTCACATTTTCAAAAGTAGTATTAAGAGAATTATTTCAATTGCACCTTAATACAAATTCAACAATTGTCTTTTGTTTTTTGCAAAGATTTTTGTAAAGTTGTAAGTCAAAAGAGTCAAAGAGTCTTAAGAGTCAAAATTTGAAATCATTTAAAATTCAAATGTTTAGCCATTTTTATAATTTTAATTTGAATCTGAAAACGGTCATCTTCTAAGGAAACCGCAGAGCAAATAGAATATAAAAATGATTCAGATGAAGATATTAAAATTATTTAATGGGCAGATGATGCGTGTATAAACAAAAGAGCATTTTTTTTCCGTCATTTCCCTACTACAGAAAATGCAGATTATTCTTCTCTAATAATTGATTCTTTTCTTTCCGAAATTATTCTACCTTTTTCAAGATGACCTTTGTCTTATTCGAATTTAAATATTTTCGAAAATCACGTTTCACATTTTGTTATAATATTTATTCACTGAATGAAATATTTTTGGTTTACTTCTTACAAGTACTTCAGAAAGAATTTTCTTTTTTCTCATGAAATAGTTTAGTTTAATATCTCATTCCTAAGCTATAAGTGGATTATTTCGGGAAAGACATTCTAATTTTTAATGTAACAAGACAGCGTGGACAATACTTAAACCACAGCGTTCAAAACAATTCTTTAGAAGAATTAGGTTTCGAACTTCAGATCTTCCTACTCGAAAGCCAAAATTTTATTACTAAACTTAAGGTCAGTTTTTCGCATTTCCTGATTTGTCTTAATTCGACAATAAAAATAAATACTTAAATTATTATTAAAAAGATGAGCGAGGCATTTCAAAGTAAATATTTTAGTTTTGTGAAGAATTGCTATCTTCTAAAGGGATGACTCCTTATAAGGTTGGCCTTTAAAGATTTTAAAGCTCGCCTTTTCCTCTTTAAAAACCTAATTCGTCACTATATTCCCCCTAGAAAATACGCGTAAAATCTTACCTCAATACTTCAACAACAATGCTTTTATGCTTTTTTTCGACAAAACTTTTCAAACCAAAAGCTCACATCAAAAAGCGAGTACGGAGTTGAACCTGTCCCCCAGATGTATTTTGGTAACTTCGCTCCAAATAATTATATGTGCACAGATTCTTAACGAGCCCTTTTCAAATTTTGATGCCTGCAATTTTTCTGTGACTGACTCCCCCCCCCCCATCTGTCTCAGCGCAACACACCGTAATCAAATATAGCAAAGGCTGGCCTACTCTTTTGATCAAGGGTTTGAAGGAGGGTGGGACAAAACGGTCTAATAAAAAAGCATGCAGATTTCAGATGCTTGAGGCTCCATGACTGATGGATGAGTCTTGGACAGATGGACTTTCTATCCGCCAAGGATAAAGAGTTTTTGAAAAGATTCTTATTGGTAAAAAGCTGGTTGTAATTGGATTTTAGCGAGCACAATATAATCACATTATTAATGTTTTCTTTAATACGCTCTTTTATTTATTGAATTTAGAATTTTGGGGAAATTTAGATTTTTTTTTTATTTTTTCAATTCTTATTAGTTTACAGTTGAAGAAACATATTGTTTTTAAATACTCTTAAACATTTTTTATAAATACTTAAAATAATTAGAATAATTTCATTAACTAAAGAAAAAATAACCAGTTTGTATGCGTCAAGGTTTAACTATGACTTAAAGTACTCTTTATATATTTTTCGTTCTGCAGAATGAGGCGAGCACTCGCTTCATTTTTCTAAATTCTTCAATTCCAACGAATTATACTTACATGCGAGACTGATTGGAATTGTTAGTTGCAGTCGTTTAAATTTCTTAGTTGAAGTCTTCAGTCATTCTTATTATGAAAAATAAAAAAAATAAAAATCAGAAAGTGTTTTATACAAATCCAAATCATCATTCAAGTCGAAATCTTACAAGCTAATGAATGCTGATCACAGCTTAGTTCAGTTATAATAATGTCCTACTTGAGAGCATTATTAATGACATTTTGGAATGGGCCTCATAATTGTGAATGTTGATCATTCGACGAGAACAACTCTTTAGCTGATATCCCTTCTCCGAACTTCCGCACGACACAAGCGAAAGGACGTCAGATTTAGGGAGCAGCAGGCCCCCATACATGCGCAACTAATGGAATCGGGTGTCGAATCTTGAGCCCTTAGGCCCCGAGGCCGAACTTTTACCAATCGATCACCTCATATCGATGCTTTTGAAATTGCCTGAATTTTTTTAAATGCTTTTATTTAGTTTGGCATATTTCATATTCATAAAGGACGGAAATGTGTAATCCATTTTTCCTCATGCACTAGAGTTCTAGAATTTTTTATTATTACAGAACATCAATGACAATAATATATTATAATAATTTTAGACTTCGCAATTATAAATTAACATATTAGATTAACTAAAAATTTATTTCACTGAGACCGAGCTACATAGAATATTAATTTAAATAATATTAATTTATTGAATAATCTATAAAATTTGTTGACGTGAGTTATGAAACATATTACAGATTAAAATGTAGACAATAATAAAAAATAATAGGTTTTAAACACTCTTTTGATAAATTACAGATTAATTATAAGTGGAAAAAAATTCGAGATCTTGGAGGATCTCCATGTTTCAGACCTCCCTGAATTCAAAAAAACACACTTTCGCCATTGTGCCTGTCTGTCATTTAGTCTGTTTGTGAAGACGATACTTTGAACTAGACTTTTGAAATTTTGTATGTGAAATAACGACCAAATTTGTATAATTCGATCAAATTTGATGCAAAATCTATGCAGTGTCTGTCTGTCTGTCTGTTTGTTCGTTTACAAATGAACTCGATAACTACAAAACGAGGAGAACTAGGTAGGAAAAATTTGGTGCATAGGTTTAGCATACATAATATTGATTTTGAACCCAATCTGTCAACGGTTGGTCGTCTGTCGAACAATACTTTTGATGCACATAAATGCGATAACTCATAAATATAAAGACAGAAATCTGTGAAATTCGATATGTTATCTTATGACTACAATTGTAGTTTTGTGTCAAATTTTCATAATCGGCTGTCAAAAAGTCATCCGTAATATATATTCTAGCAATAGATTCAATAAAAATTCTAAATTCCCTCTAGGGTCTATATTTTATCATTACCGTTTGCCATTTCCATGCAAGATATTCGCTGCCTTAACCAAGGTCCACAATTTTATGCGAAGGAAAGGGGGGGGGGATAAGATCTTTAATGATGAGTACGCAGAAAAGTTTCAAGAAGACTACTCTCGCTGGTTTTCTTATGTGAATACTTTTAATATAACACTAAATAAAAAAATTTTAATTTTTTATTTTTTGCACAAAATGTTGATGTTACGAGATGTTGATTATGCTGTACGAAACAGAGAGATAAAATCATAGCAGTAATAGAAGAGTATAAAAGTTTTACTAAGGATGATTACAAATGCTTTTTATTTAAAAAATAAATAAACAAATTTTAAATGAGCTGAATAAAAGGAGACTAATTTATAAAGTGATAAACAAGAGAAATTCATCGAAATTTTAGATTATTCCACAGACATTGCAGTGCGTAAATCTTATTCAAGATTAATCGTAAGGTTGTTTTAGCATTTTAAAGGATCACACATACGAAAAAAAGTCATTTTCTTTTAGAACATGAGGTCGGTGATGTAAAAGAAGAAAAACTGTTTTTTAAAGTATTAAGAAGAAGAAAAAGAATACACAAAATAAAGTGCAGAATGTGATTTCAGCGTTATATAAGCATGTAATAGCACGACAACTCAGTACCATGAAGAACATCATGAACTGTCACACGCATAGAGCAACTAAGACAATTTGAAAGCATTGTCATCAATAAACGTTTGGAGTGTTTTAAGTATTCAAAAGACTTATTAAGTATTCTAACTTAAGCGATACACACTTTATATATAGTAGTTATTTATGCATCTGGTTTATTGTGCCACTATGAATTTTATTCTATTACAGTCAAATATTTTAAATGAATTTTCTTTCATGCATTTCTTCGCCCATTTTTGCCTTTCCGGTTTACATTATATCGTAAAAGTGACTAGTTTCTGCATGCCTTGAACACTGCTAAAGTTTGTGAGCGACTTTTCCAAACATCTTGTACAGTTCAATCAAGAAAATTTCAGAGTCACTGATTTTTTTCATGATATTTTGCTATAAATTCTTATAGCGATGTCACTGGCCAGTGTGTCATTACGTAATAATATGACCGGAGTTCCAAATAATAGATTCATTAATAGTGAACTCCAGCTTTAAAAAATATTTAAATTTAATGTATTTAAAACTTTCGAAATCCAATCACATAGTATTGCCACATGCACACGAAATAAAAGCCTACATAAAGATAAGGCAGAAATAAGAAATTCACTCACCAAAGTCAACTTCTTAACTCGAAACAACAGGAAAAAAATGTAAGAAAATGCGTTAATATGAAAAATGCGTAAGAATGTTTGTCACGTAGATGCCTGATGCAGGCGTTATAGGGCCCTCTGTAGTGCACATTGTTCCTGTTTAATAAGGGTAATTAGGTTTCAGTCAATAACGACATCAATTAATTTGCCCCTGACATGGCATTTTTAATTGAATCGGCATGTTGATGGTCTATAAACGGTTAATTTTTGTTTTATGTCATTACCTTTGTAAAAATATGCCCGTTTTTATTTATTAATTTAAGATGATCCAAGATTGGGTGGCATCCACTTCTGTACACAATTACTGCATTATATTTTAGAAAATTTGCTGGGTTCAATCATTAATATGGTAATTACAAAAATAGGAATCTGACGAATTATACTTCACAAAGTTTTTATATTACCGTAATTTTAATCTAAATAAAAGTCGTTGTAGTCACGTATGTATAAATGTTAACATCTTCCCTTAAATGCTTGGGTCGATTTCAACCAAGCTTGGCACACTTATATTTTAGAACAAAAAAAGAATATCAACATCTTTACAAAGTGCAAGAGTAGTTAAATATTCACTTAATTAGAAATTAACTGAAATTTTGTCGTATTTCTACGGAAACTTTGGAGCAAATTAACTCACAAGAAATGTTTTAATTTCATCTTACAATTCAAAATTTAACCTCTTCAGTAATGCCAGTTTTTTTCTTGCATTTTTTAACCGAACTGTTTTAATTCATTTAAAATTTAAAACAGACGATTTTGAATATAGTAGCAGTAAAATTTTGTTCTACTCAACGATTTTTAATTTTTTTTAATTACTGTTTCATACTTTTTGGATTTTTTTGTTGCTTATTTAAAACGCACTCAAATTTCTCTTAATGATTCCATCACAAAGCGAATGGCGAGAAGACATCATGACGTCTCTTGTTGAATTGGCTAGTAATAGTCAGTGCAGAGCACTTGTTTGAAGAGAGCCCTTATATCTACATAGAAAAAGTTTTGGTCGGACAGCATTATCGAATGCGACTACGAAGAATTTGAGCAAGTACGTGTGGAATCTTAATTGAAGATTTTGCCACTAGTCAAGATTATGGGCTTAGAGGTGGATAGCCACGACATCGGAGAGCCGTTGGAAGAACATAGCCAGAGCTACCAAAAGGCTTATGGAGCTGCATTCTATGTCACAGCAAATAGCTGTGGAGGAGACTTAGATAGGAGAGATAAAAACAATGGACTCAATAGTACAACAGCCTTCCAGTGATATAAAAGAAAGCATGAGAAATTATTGTATCGTATGGTGAGAAATAGCTATGGGTATTACAAATTCATTTAGGTATACCTTCGCCGGATTTTGAAATGTAGCGAAAAACAAATGCCATTAGATAATTTTCTTGTAAAAAAAAAAAGGTGCATTATTATTTTCTTGAAAAAAATGCGTGCATTATATTAAATAATATTATTATAAATTTGTTTGAGTATTGTATTCGGAATGAAACTGATAGTCTTATTTTACATGGATTCTTATGAAAAGAATTATTTTGCTTAACGAATGTTTCGCATTACGAATAAGAATCAAGATCGAATTACGCTTGTTAGGCAAGGTTCCACTGTAATTATTAAACGGTGACTAAAGGAACTGAGATATCCTTCCGAGGCCCAAAAGCAATCAGCCAAGTAGACTGGAATGATAAAAGGATTGCATGCATTATAATAATTTATGTAAATTTAGATTTTACATTACAAATACTATGAATGAAAGAATTTGAATTCAAATCAATGTCCGATATATCAACTAGCATTTTATAATTCAGATAGCGTATTTTTTCATAAATTTATTTGGAAACTATGCTAATGACATTTTTTAAAATTCCTCTGTCTTTAAATCATCCTTTTACTAGTTTCCCCCCCCCCCATGCTTTAATTTAGTAGCTAGGTCCACTAGTATGAGAAGGCAACCTTCTGAGATAATGCTTTAAAAGCAATTAAAACAACTAGCAGAATTGCACACTTGGAATGTTTTCCTTATCACAAACATCCAAAATCTGATGTAGAATTTAGGAGAGAGGTCCTATTTTATTTATCTCGGTCGTTGTGTTTTTTATTATTGCGTTCTCTAACACATATGCTGAAAGACGAGCCATTCTTTAGAAGATTTAATTCACAATTCGATAGTATTCTTCAAATCTGATAGTAAAACCATTTACAGACTTTCATCTATCGAGTTGGTTGAATATTTGAATGGTCATGTTCAAGTGCATACTGGCGCAGACAAACAGACAGACTTCCCATGCACATATTTCGAACAATATTTGATAAAAAAATAAATTTCGTGGGAAGTCGGCCTTTTTATCCGTCTAGAATTTTAAAATTTTTATATGATCGTATTCAAACTGATAGATACAAAACCAAAAATTGCTTTTTTAGAACTCAAATTTTTTAAAGTTCATCAAAATTGCGAAGATATTCTTTTGATTATTACAATGTCTTTTATTTATATACCTAGACATACCAGAAAGTAATATGTCTGGTGCATCAAAATCTCGAGATTTTATTGACGATTGCAATACCTTCTATGTGCATGCCTCGTATAGCAGCAAACAAAAATTAACACTGCGCAAAGTGCTGTGAATCCTTCTCATTATTCGTAAATTGAAACCAACAATTTCTGTTGTTTCCTTCAGTGTTACAATCTAACGGCTAACTTGTAACAGAAATCTGCTTTATGTGTTGATGCAACCTTTACATATTACTCCACGCCCTTCTTGAAGACTGTGTCTGATTAAATGCAGCAACGGTTTGACCGACACGAAAATTGCGGCTTCCTTCTATGCGTAAGGATAAAGGAAGAAGAAGGGGGGGGGGAAGCGAACCACGGAGTAAGATGGCAAAGGTCAGATGTAGAGCGAAAGATTGTATTTACTTTAAGCAGTTAAGATGGATATATAGATGACTAGTTATTTATTTTTTTCTTTCTCGGACCGCATGAGATATATCAAATTAAAGAAATGCCCTTTTTTTCCCCTTCCTTCTAAGATGAGTAAATCATTTTCTCATTATGGAAACGATGAAAACTGCTCAAGCAAGAAATTGGTCTTATTTATGACCACTGTTATAAAAGAAGTGAAAACTCGTGCAGAAAGGTGTTCGCATCGTCGCTGACGTTCGTCACTTGGTCTGTTCGCATTTACAATGCCTTTTGGTTCCGTGATGGTTTAAAATGTTCGGAAATCCACCTGAAATTAGATTTTTACCCCCAGAATGCTTAGTGAGATATGCTTTGTAGTCACGACGGCATTTATCAAAAGTAATCTAATAATGCTAGGTTGTCAAATTATCTGTCAGAATTTAGTTTAAAAGATTAGATCGATTTGGATCGAAGGCAATTGCAGAGTGAACATTGATGTGCGTGTTTCTTAACTAAACAAATCGTTATTATTTTTTATTTTTATTTTAAAAGTAAGTTTCCATACTATTCGAAACTCTATTTAGGAGTTTAAATAGTTACATTTTTTTTAAAGTAATTGATCAAAAATAGATGATACAGAAATGAAGGCAATAAAATTCTTTATGAAAGCATAATCGTAAAATGGGAAATGTTTGATTATTCTATGAGCTTATTCTGTAACTCTTGGATACATTTCAAAATCTTTAAACAGATTCCAAAATAAAAGAGGAATGTCAAAGTTGCAGAGATTTAAAAAAGAGAGGAAGCAAAACAAAACCATGTTGTTGTTGTCTTGAAAAAAAAAAAAAAACGAAGGAGAAGAAAATTAAATTGAATGATGAATTAATTAAACTATTATTTATGAATTAAATATTATTGATTATTGTTGATGAATAAATTAAACCTATTCACTTAACGAATTGATGATGAATATAAGAAAAACCCAATTATTTATTTTTATAGTAATAAAATTCAATACCCCCTTTTTTTTGAAAGCAGAGGAGATGTGTTACATTGGAAAAATTAAAATGTGAAGAGATGATTTATGTATTCACTATGAACTTTGTTTATCTAAATTATTTTCAAATATTCGATAATATTAACCATCTGTATCTAACTATCTAAGACGCTTTCATCGTTCTTTGGAAGAAAGTGTTTTACATTTTTTGTAGAAGCATTTAAAATTTATGTATAAGCATTTATAAATATTTCCGCAGAAAAAAGTATTGTGTGCATTGCATGACATAAAACTAATGGAAAGCCTTCACCAAACAAACGACTTTGTCTAAAAAAAAGCGACCTCTTAGTGATGATTCACATCTTTTTATACTTACGATTATTTATTACTAGCCGCATTTGGCGACCAGCCGGTTCGCCAGTATTACCTCCCGCTACAATTTTCAATTAAATATTTTAAGTAACTGGTTTCTTAATAGATTCTTAAACAAAATATTTTTAATCTTCAAATTTTGATAGTCATACCAAACTTATACTGTTATTTAGATCGTTTCATTCAATTTACTATCTATATTTTGATAATTTGTTGTCATTTCCGGTAAAACTTCAACTTTAATTTAAAGTGGAAATGATGAAATTGCAATTAATATAAAGATATTTTTTAATAAAACCAAGCGTTTTATTTTATTTATCATCTTTATTGTTATTTATTTATTATTATTATTATTGAATATGAGTGTTGCACACAGAATCGCTCGGTATTTAAGTCTTATGTGAACTACAAAATATTTTTCATAATTTATGTAATATCTCAAACAATAATTCAACAAAAATTCTCAGATTCAGCATGAAATTCAGTTTTTCGTTTTGCTTTCAAAAGGATTGAAATGAAATCAATAATAATATTTTGTTCCGGCCTATAAATATATTTCAAAAATTATGAAGTCTAAATTTAATTCAGTAAGGTATCATATTCTGAGAAATATTTTGGACACATCAAATTTTAAATAAAAGAATGAATGTTTCTATTTTCTAAGACTATTTCTATTGTTTCTAAGACTTATTTATGAAGTTTTAAATGTTAAAAATTTAGAAAAACTCAACATTTTCATAATCTTCGGCCAATTAATCTTGAGAAACCTGTGCGCTGATTGGCGTATTTTCTTTGAAACGATCGATGGAAAATCTAAAATTATCCTTTTTTTATTGAATAGTGATATTCAAATTTTCATATATCAGTCAGTTTAAGTGATTGATTTAGTTGATTGGAAATTAACTCTTTTTATTTAAAATATTAGTGTTTCAAGAACATTTTGTTAATCGTGATTTCCACAGCAGAAGCTTTATGTAAAATCAAAAATTCGTTATTTATTAGAGTATTTATTGAATCAAGTTACATAAAATATAATCATTTTCCATTTAGACCATTTTAGCAGATCTGTGTCTAACTAAAGGTTTACAAATTAGCTGTGTGACCCTGATTTGAATGGATATTCTCTCCATATTAAACAAAACTTGCCTGAAAATAAAACTGATTTATTGGATTAATAATACAGGGTGTTTATTTAGTCCCGGACCCATTTTGACGTTTAATAACTTATAAAATAATAAAGATAGATTAAAATTAATAACATAAATGGTTAAATAGACTCAAAAAGTTTCATGACCTTTGTCAATGAACTTCCATGTGTGCCCCTTTCGTCGCACGGAGAATATCAAGGCGATAGTCAATTTCTCACCAGGTAGCGGCAAGCATGTCGGCATCCACAGCGCCTATTGCGGTTGTAATTCTGGCTTTTAGGTCATCAATGTTCGACACTCTCCTCCTGAAAACGTTCGCTTTTACAAACCCCCAAAGGTAAAAGTCCAGCGGCGTTATGTCAGGTGATCTGGGTGGCCAAGGAATTGGACCTCTTCGCCCCATCCATCTTCCTGGAAAATGGTCATTCAAAGAAGTACGAACGATGGTAGCCCAATGAGGTGGCGCACCATCTTGTTGCAAAAAGACATGGGGCTGAAGATCTTCTAGCTGTGGAAATACGACGTTTTCCAACATGTCTAAGTATACGACTGATGAGACCGTCTTTTCTGTAAAAAAGAAAGGCCCAATGACTCGGTCGTGCATTAGTCCGCACCACACATTAACCTTTGGGGAATCCCTTTGTGCCTCACGGTATTCATGGGGGTTTTCAGATCCCCATATGCGCACATTATGGCGATTAACAATGCCAGAAACATGAAAAGATAATTCATCGGAGAACAGAATGCGCTTCAGAAAATCAGCAGCATCTTCTATCCTCCTTAGCATATCTGTTGCAAAGGCCACCCTACTAGGCCTATCGTTCGGTTCCAAAACTTGAACAATTTGAACTTTGTATGCATGCAGTCTTAATCTTTTCTTAATAACCTTGTACACCGTCGAAATTGGCATATCCAATTCTGTTGCCGCTGATCTCACAGATATTCTAGGATTGTGTAAAAATGTCCGGAACGTTTCTTATCTGCGATACTTCCAATTTCTAGAAAATTCTTTTTCCATCGCAAGATGCTGTTTTTGGATGGAAGATCTTTTTGGTAAATTCTTTTGAAATTTCTCTGTGCTTGCACTATCGATTTCGTTTCTATGAACCACCATAAATTCTGTGCTTTCTCTTGTTGTATATGCATTCTCCTTAATATCCGCTCGAATAAAACAGCACATACAAAAGTACTACATAGAACAAACACATCAAAAGTAAACATAACATTTCAATAGTTGCCAAAAACAAAAGAAAAAAATTGAATTAATAAGCAGACGATATTTAGAAAAATACAGATATTTAGACTGGAAAATGAAATTATCTGAAATTAACCACACGCGCAGACGATATTTAAAAAAGTAAAAATATTCAAACCTGAAAAGGAAAATATATGAGTTATTTCATCAATAAATCCCATAAGTTTGTTCTTCATTATTTTATGAATCCCATATCTTCATTATTTTATGAGTCATTAAACATCAAAATGGGTCCGGGACTAAATAAACAACCTGTATAGAGAGTGTAAAAGATCATAAAATAATTTTTCTTGAATTTATTTTTTAGAAAAAATAATATTTCATATTTGTTTCATTTCCTACAAACACGTGCCGAAAATTATATTTTTGCAGATTTATTTCGAAAATGATTTAATTTATTTTTAATTGGAGTTTAACCAATGTGATGGCAACACTTTGAAAAAAGCTATTTTTTCCCATGAATGCGAAATGTGCTTAATTTTTATTTTTATTTTTTAAGAAAAAAATTATTGAATAACTTAGTTAAAATATTTATTTAAAAATTCATTAAAAATAGAAATTTAATTCTAAGATTAAAACATTAATATCGTTTAAAAGATAAATTTTCGATCTTTAACTTCATGTAAAAATCTTTTTTGTGCTGTAATATTTTCGGAAGTCATAGCAGAAACACGTCAAAATTTCGCTTCATTTTTAAATAAATAAAATTCTAGTTAAAAATTCGAAAAAATAACCCCCAGGTGCACATTCCCGGCCTCCAAGGTATACACGTGCGAAATTTGGTAGCTGTAGGTTGAATGGTCTAGCCTGTAGAGCGCCAACATACACACACACACACACACATTGAGCTTTATTATAAGTATAGATAGATATAGATTATATACTTTGTAAGATATTGCAAAAATCTTGGATATCATTCCGATACTTAAATAGGGGTGAATCACTCAATGTATTTAGATTTATTCTAGAATGATGCTGATACTGTAAAAGTGCTGCAAATTGCCCCAAAATATAAATAGGGAAAGAATAAGACACTCAATGCATTCATATTTACTTCTATAACGATGTTTTTTTTCCCCTTCAAAAATTAAAAGCGCGAATCGGTAGATAAATAATAACGGACTCTATTTTTCTGAAACATTCATTCGAGGGAACTATATCTTGGTTTTGTGACCGTGGTGGCCTGTTGGTAAGGTCTCGGCTTCAGGACGGAGGTTGTCAGGTACGTGACCCGATTCCACAGAAGAACCATCGTGTAAGCGGGTCTGGACTCGTTAAATCCGTCCAGGCCAAACGTCCTCCCCGCTGGTATGGAGAGGGGGATGTCAGCTCAGGTGTCGGCCTCGTCATCTGACCGCGGTTCAAAATGACGAGGTCCGTCCCAAAATAGCCCTAGTATTGCTTTAAAACGGGACGTTAATGTAACTAACCTAAACTGAACTAATTGTCTGCTTTTGATTAGTTGAAGGATGCGATTCAAGAATTGCATGCTATCGGACCTATAAATTTTAATAGGTTCGAAAACGAACGTGAATTAATGTTAGCTATATTCAACTGCCGCTACTTTTTTATATTAAGCGACTGGAGATATCTCAAAATTGGGAAAGAGGCAAGCTCAATACAATCGTATTTATTACTACCCTATTATTTTTGCCGTTTAATTGTTCTACCTTAGCAAATGCGCTCTCCTCTATAAGATCAAAGGCCAACCACCATACCGTCGTAATTTTGCTAGGCCTTTTATTTCCTCATTTACGAAATGTACAAAAAGGAAGTAATGTAATTGTCAAAAAATTCAAATTCCAGATTTTGACGAATCTCCGTTTTAGACCTCGCTGGAGCCGAAAAACATATTTTTGAAACTTTGTCTGTCTAATTTTCTGATGTTCAATCTATTTGCCTGTGAGCGGGATCGGTCAAAAATGCTTTGAATGAAACTGATGCAATTTGGTATTTGGTGTTTACTCTAAACTCATGGATCTTTATCAAGTTTTGAATGAAATCCATTCAGAGGATATGAGTCTAAACGATTTCCCAGTGCAAGTGAGCACGGTAAGTACAAAACGTAAAAAGCTGGATGAATGAAATTTGGTGCACAAGTGTGACATCTGTAATGTAGATTTTTATCAATTGAAACTAAATCTGTCAAGAGGGTGATCGTCTGTCTGTACTTTTATATGCATACAATGAGATAATTTATGAATTCAAAGTTCTAACATCTAAAGGGTAGATTCATATTAATTTTCGAGCTAAATTTGTCAAAGGGTCTTGACATTCTCTTGAATATAAACGCAGACAGGCAATGATAATTAAAGGAGATTCGGCATATAATATTGTAATGCTGTTTCGTGTTAAATTTTAATTTCAATCGGTCTAAAAAAAGACTTACAAAATACATATTCGATTTTTTTGTACTTATGCATAATCATATTTTAGCGATTAACCACAAAAAAGAATGCGGAAGATCGCATGCTAGATTTAGGATAATCATTAGACTTACGCTACATATCGATTTTTTGAAACCACTTGTGATGCATGCAGCCTTGCCTAAGATCCAGAATATTATACCAGGAAAGTAGAATAGCACCTATATTTAAGATGTGAAATTTTTGTGAAGCTTTGAAGATACAATCTCACTGGTTTAAGTCTGAAGTCAAAATGGGTTTCACAAACAAATATCGAGAACCATTCTTCCAAATACTGCGATGTAGAATAACAGACTAGAAAGAGCACAGAATTTCCCCTTCAAAGATTTAAAACTGAGTTAAGGAAGTTTGAAGCCGCTGTAACAAGAGTAAGAAATAAGCTGTAACTGCTGTATTTTTCCAAATCAATAAATACTGCTCTACGTTACAGACTGAATATCAGGAACTTCTCAAATGCATGAAGACTCTTCGCATTGTCGATCTACCAAGATAACATGTGCGATCTTCTCAGTAGCAAATTGCAAGCAAGTCATTATTTTGGCATACTTTTCCGAATCAGTGAATAGAAATGAAGAACAATTATGAATTCATTGACACTACTGCCGATTCAGATAAGTTGATTTTCAACTAGCAGATAAATAATAACTGAGGTGATAGCAATTTTAAAAACAACGCAAATCCCTCAAAGGCCTTTTTTTTGTTCGCCGACTTTTATCCTTGAACCGTCCAATTCTTAAGCTAAAAGTTCATCTCAAACAGCAGATGGAAATTTTAAGATAAGGACAGAAAGGAAAAGGACACTTGCCACTATCCCAATTTGAACGAACGAAAGATAAATAACATTTATGCGAATGCAGCGGAGTACAAAGTGTGGAGGAATCTGCTGGAGGAATTGCAGCCCAATTATAATTGAAACATCACTCAAGTGCTGTCACCGTGATAGCCGTCTCCTTCTCATTATATAATACGAATTGTTTGAAGGACTGCTTATAGCAGACAGATCATTTATTTCCGCTAATTCAAACAAATGACATCGCAGCATTTCAAGCAGAGAATTCTATCAGAAATGCACCATTGCCCGAGTAAAAAATGCTAACTAGCTTTTCTGCGCCAGTCCGAGAAATTCTGGCCCGATTGGGACTTATTCTAGACCTAATGCAATATTTGGTGCTGAAGTTTGATGTTTCCATACAGGAAATTTGTTGTTTTTTGAAAAAAAAATCTCACAAACAAAAGTTAATATTGAATTTGAAAATTAAAAGAGAAATGCCGCTAAAAGCACCCAACACCAAAACTAAACTGACCACAGAAGTTGGACTCTACAATTATTATTATTCAAATGGCGGAATTGGGATTTTTAGCAGCAAAGTCAGGATTTTTAGCAGTCGGAGACTCGCGATTAATAGATATCAAATAGCTTCAGAGAACAAAGCGAAATTTGTAAATAAATTGTCATTTTCTTGATTATAGGAAGGACAGTCAGGATTGTTATGAAATGCAAATTTATTCAATCATCCAATTCTTACTATCCTTAAATCATCCATCTCTTACGTGTTCCTTATTCATTAGAGCTGAGGTGATAATCATCTGAGGAAATCGTACTCTACTCGTTCTTACGAGGTAGTTCTGATTCGCTTTGGCGACACATTTCGATATTCATCTCATGATGTGCATTTGCAAATCTTGCAAATTAAAACTAGAATTAAGGGAGAAACGCTAAAAGTTTTACATTGTTAATTTAATATTTTCCTTTATAGTAGAATCTCTCCTAACCTGCAGCAACGAGGCCTTGCCCAAGTCAGATACGGGATTTCTTTGGATAACTGAATAAGAACAAGGATACCAAGATGAAATGCTAGTTTGCATCAAATAAGAAAGAGCTAAGTTTATTTCTTCCTCAAAAATAAATTAAATAAATAAAAAAGGAAGATGGGAGGAAATTCTTTTAACTTTGATAAAATCACAGCTTTATTCAAAATTATAGTATAAAAAAGGAACCAAGACGATAGTACATTTAATGTTATCTTCCTGAAACTTAGCGGGGCTAAAGTTGCAGGAGGATAGTAACTCTACTTCGGGACTGGAAGGCTAAAGATCTGAATCCACTAAAGATCCGCTGTATATATGAGTCTAGTGCACTCCAAATTTGATCTGGGTCGAATGCCCTCTCACTAACAGAGAACGGAAATCGGAAGACGCGAATGCCAGCTCAGGTGTCGCTCTCATCGCATGAAATTCACTTTAATTTCTCATGTACAAAGTATAGAAAATAATTAAATCCTCACAAAAATTCAATTTCCATATTTTGATGAATCTCGAAGTCTTATACTACCTTTTATCCGAAAAAAATATGTTTTTTTTTAATTATGTCGATTATTTTAACTCTAAGACGAGCTGGTGATATGAAGTTTGGTATGCTGTTTTTACATCCAAACTTTGATCAAATCAATGAATCAAATTTTAGACTAAACTCAGCAACGAGATGTAATGAATTTATGAAAGTCGGAAAATAGCTTAATCATTATATCTTCGTCAGGCTTTAAATCGCCAATCTACAAATTGCTTATACTTCATTGTGATTATTCATGTGAGTGTGAATATGATATTTAAACCTCGTATACTCTCCAGTAAAGATGCTATGCCTCCTCACTCATAAAATTGTGGTCTCTGAATAAGGCCGGGAATATATATAGCGAACAGTAGTTTCAAAATATAGATCCTTGGCGGGAGTTCATCGTTTTTACTGAAACAGATGCCTTTTTACCGGCCAAACCTTGACGCCAAAACTTGACAAAACTGCAGTCGTAGTCACAAGAAAGTAGACCGAATTTCATTGATTTAAGTCATTGAATTTATGAGCTATTGTGTTTGCACGCATGCGAAAGTACAGACAGTCAGACGGTCATTCATGTTGAGGATTTGATAAATATCCGTATTTTAGATGCTAAATCCGCGAAGCAAATTTTATGAAAATAACTCTGCGTTTGCAGTTGTCGAGTTCACTTATGTTCGCACAGCCAGCCAGATAGACTTCCTCAGAATGGATTTTGTTCTGAATTTATTATATATCTACAAACTTGGTAGTGACAGCATGTACCAGATTTCATTCGTCTAACTCAAAACACTTTTGAGTTATTGTATTCACAGGCAGGCATAATGATAAAAAAGTGTTTTTCAGGCACAGGAGGTCTAAAACTTTTAAATTCATCAAAATTTCGAGTGTTAATTTCTTGATGATTACAATATTTTTCTGCACTTCATATACTAGAAAGTAAAAATTCATCAAATTCGATAAA
>JAPMOR010031883.1:0-10384 GCA_026543865.1 Argiope aurantia | reverse complement strand
GAAAACAATGTATTTTGCCGGAGGGCAGCTGATATTTTTAAAGTGACTTACATCTTTCCCGCTGCGCCAAGATGCATTTTTCTCCAATTCCCCCACCCCCTTTCTGATTCCGTCTTTTCCCCGGAAGACACTCCCGGAAAGTTAAATCTCTACATCAATTTATATTCCGTAATCTCTATGAAAGATTTCCCTCTAGAACTTATGTTAGTTCTCTGCGAAAACACACCTTAGGCGCTGATGATAAGGTCTTCGTTTATTACTGGCATGTCAAAGTTATCATAACTTATCGATGAAGCTCACTTTGATATCGATTTCGATTTTGCACCGGTATTCGATGAATTTTTCTTTTACTTTGCTCTATTTCCCTCTCTTTTTCATATCTTATCAGCTCTTTTCTAGTCCCCCTTTCCATTAGATGGATTATTTTTTTGTCCCCCTCAGTTCTTCACTATGTCAAAAAGCTGGTGATTAACGAGAAAAGTTGCGGTATTTTGAAAGAATGCGAAAGTGTGATGGCAATATCAAAAAATAGAGAGACTGGAAAAAGTTGCATGTTGCGAGAGTTTCAAGATGTATAAAGTAAAAACACGATAAAAAAAGATAAAGAAGCTTTTATGTAGCCCCTAACTACTTTTTCATCAGTAAGAAAATAATAAATTACCGGGTTGGTAAAATAAAATCAATATCTATATGGACCATCGTCAAACTAACTTATTCAAAATAAAATTTAAAAAAAAAAATAGAAATATAGGAAGCAAGGCCTTGAGAAACCTTGAAAACCAATATTTAAAAAAAAGAATGATTTTTATTGATAACTAAAGAAGACAGAAGATATAAGACATGCGATGACCTAGTGATAATTTTTTCAATGCAAACTTTTCAAGTACTGAATTTAAGTGATATTTAATTAAGTATTCAACGAGTGAATATTATATATGATACAGTTTACCTTTTCATAGTTCTATGAAATATTTTTGTTTTGATGCATCGAACAATGTGGAATATTAACTCGAAATGGGAAAAAGAACTGGTAATATTAAAATGGAATACTAACAAAAAATTATAATAATTTAAGTAATTATTGCTTAAAATTGCAGAGTAAAGTCAGAAATTTTCGTATGCTTTAAAAGAAAGAAAATACTGTTTATATTCAAGCACAATTTTCATTATGCTTGAATATAAGGCATAAAATGTGCTGCCAGAAGTACAGATAATTTTCATGTCAAAAAAATTCACGCATTACAATCTACATTATAAGCTGTAATCACGACTGGGCACATTAATTAAAAGGAATGCGATTGACTCCTAAATCATATATTTCACACAAGTATGTACAATTGAATAATTTTATGGTTTTTAACAATATATCCTATTGATTCATAAGAGAACGATGCATTTCAATTGACCTCGCATGTTTTGATTTTCCTGCTTGAATATAATTCATACACAAAGCATACACAATATATTATCTGTAGGCGAAATCGTATCAAATCCTGATGAGTTAATGTGTTAGTCTCTAAATGATTTGATGGTTCTCTAATTTCAGATACTTAGTTAATAGTTTCTCGTCAATATTATAATTTCTAGAGAGATTGCTCCGAAATTTGTTGCATGGTGAATTACTCCAGATCAGCAAAAAATGCAATTATCCAATCTCTTCCCACAAAAGAGGAGCATGCTTTTCATAGTTATTGCATTTAGAAAGAGATGTATGGAGATCAGTATTTTGAAGAGCGCATCGTACTCCGGAGTTATCAGTATTATGAAGCTGGAGTATTATAAGCAAAGAAACTTATTGCAAAATCCAGTAGAAGTTTATGATGTGAAATAATGACATCGAGAAAAAGTAGATCCATCAGAAACCCATGAGTTTCTACATTAAAGCCCTGAACTATCTTCCTATTTTCTAGAATTAGTGTTCCAATGTCAGTGACGATTATTTATAGTTATATTTTTCCACATGAACCATAATTATAATATTGCTGTTAATTTATTTTTACATATAACTATAGTCTCATTTTCACTTCAGCACAGTTCATATTTCAGTAATATTATCATTGTATTGAATGTTATATTCGTTACTTACAAATCCGCCGGCATCCTGGTATAGGGGTAGCACGTCTTCTCCGTGATCGAGTTGCGGTTCGGGCATGGCTGTACTTCTATGTTCTATCTGCGAGATATATAATTTCATCCTCCATGTAAAAAGGGATTGTTCAAGCGAATGTGGCGCATGAAGTAGCTAAGTCCTACTCTTTGCCCTAGTTGGCGCTACAGAAAAACAAGAGACGCTCACTCGGCTTAAATCGCTGACAGATAACTGTAGGCTGTCTTGTAAAGTGCCGTAAGTCACAACAGCAACTTATAAAGGCATGACTTCGCAACATTACTCATTGAATTTAATTAATTGATTTCCAATTTTTGGTATATTTCAATAATAGAGCCATTGAATTGAAGGATCTGTTACTACAAATTCATGGATTAGCAACATTATCCATTGAATTTAATTAACTGAATTACAGCCTTTGTGATCACCTGAGATATGTTGTATATCAACATATTCACAGAACTCTAGCACGACATTTTAAACATTAATCATGATTATTCTGGTTCAGGCTGTTCCTGTTTCTAAAAAGGTGTCTTTCAAAATACAGTAGTAATTTCCATATGTTTTTCAAACTTTGCAGAGTTAAAACAATAGTTACACAGTTAAACAACAGTTAAGTCCTTGACCTCACTCATCCCTTACTTCAAAAAGAATTTATAGAACTAATTTGCTTACTTTATCCTGTTAAAAATTCTCTATTCTTTCGAATTTGCCTATTCAGCAGTTAATTTTTACTTAAAGATGGGAAGAGTAGTTAGGAGCCCTTGGCTAATTTTGAAAGAAGACGTAAATTCAAGAATGAGCGAAATAATAAGCACTGACTAGCAGAAAATTTCCTTAGCTGATTATTTCAAGAATATCCTCAATTTTTATGGGCACTGCAGCAGATGAAAATTCTACGGCCTTAGAAATAAAGTACGTTCTATGAAAATTCAGAGAAATGTTAATGAAAAGACAGGAATGATCAATTATACGCTTCGAATGAGACGGATGGATAATCTCTTATAGTGCGCGAATCCAATTAATATTCTTATTTCCCAAGACTGTCTATGCTAACAGAAAATAAAGCTTCATATGTTGCTAATATCGAAGACGCATATTTCTTAAATATTTGTTTTTTTCTTAATGTCTATGAAAATATATAATCTCTGATTTGGGCTATAAATAGATAATCATCTCATAAGCATTAATATTACTGATTGCTCATAATTCTGAGATAATTTATTAATTAATTCTTAACATTAAACATATATTTCGTTTAAAAAATATAGAATATTGCATACTACAATCTACACTGTACTAAATATTTTGTCAAGTATTTTACTAAGTCTGGTAAGCTGTCTTTAAATCTTGCCCACTATAAGCTAATCCATGTTTGAGGACATATCACAATAATATATAAAATAAAATTATGCAGTTTCTGTTTTTTGAATAAAATGCTTAATCATGCTTAGAATTATTTGGGAATAAATCGTTGTAGAATTCCATTAATTATGAGAATCTGTTTCCATTAATCAACAAAAACAATCGTTGAGAAATTCCATTAATTATGAGCAAAACGAAATATCATACCTACATTTTTAATAAAATATACTTTTCTACCGTCATATTGTATTGTAATTTTTTTCTGTATACACTTGGTAATTAAGGTGATATTTTTGTATTTCTGTTGATGAAAAAGAGAATGTATGCAATTATTCTATTGCTCCCCTGCAGGTAAATGGGGACTTCACAAATTTTGTTCTAACATAAGTCATGGAATTAAAATTGGCAGAAGAATAGAAACTCGGTTCTAAAAATTTAACTAATGCGATCTAAGGATGATTTTGATGTTTCCCTTCTATAAAATCTCGAAATTTTCAAAAGGAACTGATTTGCATACTAATTAATAAATTACAAATATTTTTTTTTCAAACAGGCGGATTCAATTACTGTACAGCTTTTCATAAAATGACTAAAAATACACTAAAAACATTTAAAAGTGTTTGATAATCTCCAAATAGCTTAACAAGTAGCACAAAATCAAGCTAACACTAAAATTGAAGGACATCATTTTTACCTCAAATAATTTTAAAAGAAAAATTAAAAGGAGTTTCAAACTTTTAATTTAATTCATTACAATATATGACACTATCATTTATTTTCAATTAACGTAATTATTTTTAGAGTGAAATAATGACAACTTTTAAAAAAATAATTGTAAGGAAAGGATCTCTTATTAAATTTAAAGGTGAAAATGAATCAGGAGTAAAACTAAGAGTTTGTTTCTTCACCATTTACTTCATTTAAAAAAAATGAAGGAAATTCAAACTTCTAATCTGCAGTTTGATTCAAATATTTTATTTTTCTTTACACTTATTCTTATTTCTGCAGAAGAGAATAATTGATATCGTTGCAAAGTATGCAAATATAAATCCAATAGACAAACTTTAGTAAAATTTTGAAAATTATATTCAAGATATTTTTTTAATTCTAAGGATTAGAAAAATGAACTGTATGGAAAAAAATAGACATCAATAAAGAGCTTAATTTTTTTAATTTTAAAGTTGCGCAAAAATATTTTTGCTACGATGTTATTGAGAAAAATAATTCGTTTTTTATGAAATTTTAGTGAAAGATGAAATAGAATATTTTTTAAATGTTTCTGTCAGAGATATCTACTACCAGATACCCAGATGCCAAATGAGGTATTTAAATATCGAAAATCCTAGTCCTTATAGCCTTTTAAATAATTTGTTTCAATCAATTAAATTGTTTTCCTTAAATTGCTTTTCTTATTCCGGACTATAAGGATTATCATGTCATACTTATTCATGAAAAATTATTAACATATCAAGTAAAAGATTATGTTAACTGTATTTGAATAACTTTTATCTTAAAGATTTCGAATATGGAACTGTAATGAAACAGTTTCGAATACCATAAATTAATGAAATTCTGTTCAATAATAAGATATGTAACAAGTTATAATAAATTGTGTTTTAACCTAAAACAAAATTAAGAATATTGTTCATTTGTCATGGACAAGCTCGCTGATAAAGTCAGCGATTTTAAGCCAAGGGAGCGTCTCTTAGCAGCGTCAACTAGGGCCAAGAGTACGTATTAGCTATTCATGCATCACATTCACTTGCACAACCCCTTTTTATAGAGGGGGCACATTCACAAGTAGAGTAGAGCAAGAACAACCATGCTCGAACCTGGACTCGAACCCAGGACGCCCAGGTAATGGGAAAGATGCCCTACCCCTATGCCCAAACGCCAGCATAATTAAGAATATAAGTTAAATGAACTGAATTTGTATTATGCATGTTTTGATTAGAGCTAAAATTATTGATTTATCATGTTATCTACAATATTACTCGCCTGTGATTCGCGGCTCATATCAAATTCATTCATATCTATTACTTAATTTTTTATTCTTTTTAACACAATTAAAATATAGCAAAGAGGGCGTTATTTTATTAAATAGATTATTCATATTAAATGTGCATGTCATGGCAACGATATGTTGAAAAAAGAAAATTAAACTTTAAAAATATTTCAGAATTTTAATGTATATGATAATTTATAACAATAGCTATTTTTTCTATACCGTTCATAATTTTTTAATATCTTAGTTTAAGGAACAATATAATTCAATTTGGGAAAGAATATCAAAGTAGTGTAAAATAATAAAGTAAATTTATCTTTTACCTGCTAGGAAGTGTTAGAAACCAAATCCTTCATATTTCGAGTTTTTTCAAGTATCATGATTGTGAAAGTATTCATTATGAATCTATGATATCTGTTAAACATATAGCAATTATACTGTAAATCTTTATTCATATTTAAATAATGGTTAATTTTCCATTCAAATTAAACTAACTGGTTATAAATATCCAAAGCTGTGTGTTAGGCACCTAAAGAATATGTTGTTTACCATTTAATGAATTAAAAATTCGATAATCTACAATTTTATATAAATAAATAAAAATAAGCGATATACTGGAATTTAAGAGTGATAGAGCACATGGGCAATAACGAGATAAATACAATATAAACTTTATAAATACCCTATAAATTTAAATATAAATACTTAAATAAAAAACAATATTCCCTTATTAAAATTTCATTACAAAATATTTACTGTTCTTGTTTATCTTTTATAGAAGATTTCAGTAATTAATGAAATATATTGAATGATAATACAGAAAGGGAAGAAAAAAATAAAAGTAGATTGTCTGATACATTAGTTATTCATTTTTTATATAGATATCATCTTTTAATCTAACATATAGATAGATATACATGTGCTTGTTAAAATAAACATAAAAAAATAATTTCCAATTTTATCGACATTGAATATCATTTTTCCTAAAAAATAATAAATAACTATCCCTGATAGATTTAATTCCACTAAAGCTTCTAACAGACAGTTTTACAATAGTTAAGATCTTAATCTCAAAGCTTAATGTTTATGATGGTGTCTAAATAGTTTTCTAATTAAAATCTAATTCAGCATTTCTGATAGACTTTTAAAGTTTAAATATAAGATCTTAAAATAACACGGAATAATTTCTTTCAAGCGTGATACTTTGCGATTAGGAAGGAATAATAATTAGTTGATGAAGGAATAAACAAAAATGGTTAAAATATTGAATGTGGAATAAATTTTGTGTTAATGAATTAGTTGTAATACACAATAAATGTGCATAATATATCTTTTGAAAGATAATATATTTATCAAAAATTTGTCATTGTAATTTTCCTCTGCTTTTCTAATAGAAAAAATAAGTTCAAGAAAAAGTAAATTATTCATTTTTAATGGATTTGTTTTTCAATTTGATATAAATTACATATTAATGAGTCACTAAAATGTCATTATTTACTCTGAAATTTATTTCTTCTCATTAACATCAAAGTCAGTTGCAAATTTGATATTAAAGAGTGTGATTTTCTTATTAAACATTTTAAAACGCTATAGATTTCTGATAATTAATAATCATTCAAAAATGATTATATAACTATATTATAGCAAAAAAAAAAAATAGAATTTAAGATAAAATTTCATGTTAATTACAATGAAGTATAAAAATCAAGTTTTATTTAGTAGACAAGACTTAGAATTGATTTTTAATTGTAATATAATTTTTTATATTGAATACAAAAGTGTAGATAGTTCTATTTCATCTCATTCAGAGTTTCTTTTTTATTCCGGCAGGAATAAATGGGAATGAAATAAGTATATTATGTGCAGATGAGACAATATTCTATTTATTTGAAATATTTTAGATATTGTTTTTTTGCTATCATTCATCTTTAACATTCCTCCTCAATTTCCAGCAGTCACCAGTCTACAATCTACTGAGACATCCGAGAATTTTAAAACTTGATCTAGGGAAAAGTGCAAAGAGAAATATCTGGAGTTTCATAATATAAATTAGTGCATAATATTAGTGCATAATATTAGTGCATATATATGTAATATAGCAATTCACCAATGATCTGTCAGTAGTTTAGCGTTTCAGAATTTCCTAAAAAATTGAATAACACTTTTGGTTTCTTAATTTTACTTAATAGATTTCTTAATCTTCAATCATAAATCGAAGACTGCTGCACACATTAGAAGTGGGATTTTCTCCTTCTTATAATGAAATCAATCATTGCTTATTCATTGTCTTTCTTTTTGTCCAATGAGTTTCAAAGGTTCAAATGCTCAGACTTTATTTAAAGAAGAAGTAGAATAATATTAGAGTTGACCAATGAACAATGAACATTTTTCACTCATTGTATAAATGGCTCATGATTCATGATTTAAATGATTCGCATATTAATTGCCATTCTATCTCGGTATAGCTTTACTCGAATATTTGTTTATAGATTGTTCTCTAGTCTCGTGATTCATATCACACTATTAAAAATATAAAATTTATAAATCAAAATGTCTTATTCTCATTCTAAGAAGTTTAACACAACCCTAGTATACATATGTTTCATAATATTGTTCGACATTATATTTTTCATTATTCAACAATATTATATAATATTGAAACTATTTTTTAATGTTATACAACAATTTGTACTATTGAGGAACATAAATACCTTACATAAGGTAAGAATAAAGAGCAAGTGTTGCCATTGAAGGCAAAAGTTTATTCCGGAAAAAGTCCTAAGTTATAAACGTAGTTGATACAAACATTTTGTTTGCATATTTATATGAAATAAAAAAAGGTTAGAAATATAATAAAATGGTGCTGTGAACAATTTCATGACATTTGACCTATCTGCTAAATTATATGATATATGTACTAAATTATTCTACAAACTAAATTGATTCAATAAGAATGAGGAATATTTTTTTTTCTATATTTGTATCATTTATTGACATAAGATAGAAAGGAATTAAAACACATATTCCTGTCTTGGAGGAAAAGGATCAGTTAAACTATATTTCTTTAAACAAAATTGCAAAACAATTCTCTTTTACTATTTTATATGATTGTAGAAGAGCAAAGGTCAACCTCTTCAGGTTTCTCTTTTCCGTAGGGTAAATAAACAAAATGGATGCTTCAAGTGTAATATATAATACAAGCATAAGGGAATACACATTCACAGAAACGCAACTATTAAGTTGTATAAACTAACTATTATGAATAACTACACTGTGAAAGGCATGAGACATTGCAGATGCATTTGCTGATAAGACAGATACACACCTCTATCGTATCAATACGAACTTGTTCAATTCCTAATATAAATGTCAAGAATCTATCTCAAGTACTAAGATGAAAAGTTGTTGTTTTTTTAAGCTGTTTCAGAATTATTCTGGTAGAATATTAGTGGTTCAGTGATGATAAATTAATTCTCAGTTGACAGATTATTTCAACACATGATGACTTGTCTTATGAGAGACACGTAATGAGAATATTTTGGGTTTAATCATAGTTTCCGCATCATCTGGCGGCACAAGACGTCAGGAATTTAAAAGTGGAATTAAATGATACTTTAATGATATTCTCATTGCAAAACACAGATTTATTTAAAGCTCTAGAATTTCAGTTTTAACAGTGTGGAATAGAATCTAAAATTCAATAACTGTCGATGTTGCAGAATTTGCTATAATGTTAGCTAAATGAGTTATTCAAAGAATATTTTCTTCAAAAATTTTACTCAATAAATATCCATTGACTTAGATTTTGAAGAGACTGAGTTTATTTTATGAGAACTGATTTGCCTTTTTTTTCCAGCAATTAGAAGAATTTGTTTATTTTTATGTTTCAGTTATCTGTGTTTATAATATTGTATAAATCAAGAAATAATCAAAAGTCTACCATTTCCTTAGATTCTTCAACTGTAATTTCACCTATATTTTCTTAATCCCAGAATCTACTTGTCTAAATTTTTCCTATAAGAATATTCGATTAAGTAACAGGAGGGTATTCGCATTTTAGTTGACGATTAATCTGAAACAACCTCCATTAACAATGCATGATGCATTTTTTATCAAAACAGGAATGATGCATCATTCTGATGTCATTTCTGTAAGAAACACCATTTGTTTCCCTAACATCATATTTCACCGATTCCACTACATGAGTTTGGCAGGCAAATGAAATAAAAAAAATCGCTGATATCTAAATTATTTTCTTCCTTTTTTTTTTTTGCCTTTGATACATCGATAAATTACTGTCTTGTCAGTAGCAATTTCTGATTTTTATGAATACAGGCTTCTTTAATCTTTATCTATTGCAATGTTCAAAGAATGAGTAATGAAATGTGCAGATATTATTGCAAAATGTTGGAGGATGAAGAAATTTTTTGTTTGAAAATTCTATAGGACTCTGTTTGTTGAAAATTCTAAAAAAAATATTCTAAATGATTCTAAAATGAATATTTCATTATTTTTCTTGCTTATAGCGAATCTACAAATATTATTAAGTTAATCTTGATAATATAATAAATAAATAATAATACAGACGATTCGAATTAGCTGCGTAAAACCTGTCACAAATGGTAGGCATTTCGGGTTAAATTACAAATAAATTCAGAATTCGATTATATTAGTATTATATATGGAGTAAATCAATAAATAAAATTTGATCAATTTGTTTCTAAGGTTCGGGAATGGCTTATTGTCCATAATGCGTGTTCAACAAATACTGATAATTCAAATTAGGAATTTCACCTAAAGCTCAAACTCATGGAATCGGAAAATAAGATATTGTTACTATATTAAATGTCAGAAGTAAGGGCCAAAATACCTTTGAGAATTAACGTTAAAATGCTTAAATATATCCG
>JAPMOR010031881.1:0-14050 GCA_026543865.1 Argiope aurantia | reverse complement strand
AATAAATGTTTCGTTCCTCTATTTCTTTTTCTCTTAACGTTATATTTCAAACGTATACATCTGTGCTGGAAAAAATATTTGTCTTTCTCCGCTGCATTCTGTAAACTCCTTTCTGCATTCAGTGTTTACGATTGAACAGAACGTGAGGTGAAGAAAGCATCCAAATCGGGTCTTTCTTTCCGCTTTGCGGGAGTTTCGCGAGTCCTCCAAGATCTCAGGAAGGCTGTTATTTTATTTCCCTCCCAACAGAGCGTTTTTCCCCCAGCCCTCCCGATGGTGTAAAGCTTGACATACTGAGGGAGAATTTAAAAATAAAATCGGTTGATATAAACAATAACCGGATGGAGTGGGAAAAAATTTAGAAACAAAAGAGAAACTGAAATGATGAGCATTAAAATAATATTTACATAAAATGAATAAAATCGCAATGAATGAATAAATGTATAAACAGATAAATAAAGAATTAAATGAAATTCTTGAAACGTGTCATAAACTTTAAATACATGTGCATAAAAAAAATGTTTCAGATGATTTTGTTTGCTCATTTTAATAATAATGTTCAACAGGGTCGAGGAATAGGATATAGCAAGCTTAAAAAAATTGTAGAAGGGAGAAAAACAATATTTTTTATCCAATTTATTTTAAAAAAGGGAAAAAGGATGTCTGTGATCAATATATACATGTAACGGTCTACCGCCGTCTTAACGCTACTACTTATAATTTTAAAATATCCCTGCCCTTTTCATTTACATCATTATTCGATGCGAAATCCCAGCTTTTGTTTTGGCATCCAGCCATTGTAAAAGTTGCTTCAATAGACTGATGAATCGATCTGCGAAAAAATTCTGCATGAATAAAAATGAGTAACTGGATCATAAACAGCGCATTTTGTTGGCATCTCTTTTATATTGGATTGCTTCAAAAGTTATGACTTGAGGTCTTCTATTTTTATTATTTTGTGTTTAAATAATTTTATTGATGCGTTTTGATATGCAAAAATTATGAACAGAAAATTCCACTATAAGGAAACAAATTTTTAATGCTGCTATATATTTACATCTACAATGTATTACAAGTAATCATTTTTTTTCCTTAAGATTTTCCACAGCTTCCACTCGTTATTCTGTGAAGCCAGGGTATTTTTTAAAAGAATAACAGTCCGCCTGTATGGGCTCATTTAGTAAAATATAGAAAAGCTTCTTCTCGGCCTTTTGGTTAAGATCAAAGTGTAGTTCATACCTATTGTTAAAGATTTGATTTTGAATGAACCTACGGCGACACAAAGCCGGACATCTAGGGGTTATGCGCCGGGGCACCGCGATTGAGAGTCCCCAGCATGAGCAACAGCCAATTCTGGACGATAATAGCGGGGTGGAAAGAAGAAATTTAAAGAAGATATAAAGGCAGCCACGTATTATAATATCCAAATCGATTCTGCTTCTGATAATTCCCGTAAAAAACAAACTTTAGTCCTTATTAGGCTTGTAAACTTTGAAGAGAGAAGATTAACTGTAAATGAATCATTTATAGGGCTTATTGAAATAGCGGATGAGATTGGAAAAGGACTATCAAAAGCTTTATAGAAAATATTAAGCGAGCTTGATTTCGATATTATGGATTGTAGAGGGCAAGCACACGACAACGGTAGCAACATGAAAGGGAAATATGAAGGTGTACAATCTAGAATAATTGCTCTAAACCCGCTTGCAATTTATGTGCCCTGCCTATCACATTTTTTTTAATTTATTAATTTGTGATGTCGCTTCCAGAAATATGTATTGTAATTTGGGGGGGGGGGGCATTACATTGTTTATATTGCTTATTTTCTGTATCTATAAAAAAATGAGAACTTTTACGAAGGGTTTTAAACATTACTTTTAACTCATTATGCGGCAATCGTTGAGCAGCCAAAATAGATTTGGTTAAAGCAGTTTATATACAGTTTGAAGAAACTTGTAATTCTCTAGACTAATTTATTGATGCAAATAACAATAATACAGCGGTATACGAAGCTAAAGGTCTACTGAATTCAATACAAGAAATGACATTTATTTTATGTTTAATAGTACGGTTTGTAATATTGTCCAACATTAGTACTATTAATAAACTATTTCAAGCAAAAACAAATTCGATTAGGTTTTTGATTTAATCAATAAAATTAAAATTGAAATCCAAAATTTAACTAATTTTAGACGAAGCAAAAGTGACAGTACGTGATTTGAATATTTCAGAGCATTCTCCGATGCAGAAGAGGAAATTATGCGAAACCCGGTTGAGGAATTGAGATGTTGCTTTTTTAACTCGGTAACGAATACTGTTGCTGTAAAAAAAGAAGAGAGATTTAAAAGTATTTCAAAATAATCATTAACATAAAAATCTTAAAAAAACATGAATTAGAAAAATTTCAAAAACTTTGTAACGTTTTATAACAGAGATACAGATGAAAACCTAATCAAAGAAATTGTTTTGCTACGAGATTTGATTTTGAATGAAAGGAATGTAAATAAACGTACACACATATTACAATACATACTAAATAATAATTATAATGAGTTATTTTTAAAGGTATTAATTGTGTTAAAACTTTTCTTTACATCGACAGTTACAATAATAAATGATGTGTTTTTTATAAGCAAATTAAAATTAATAAAGAATGGCTCTCGGCCAAATGTGTGTACATAACGCTTAAATGCATTTCCTATATTAAGCACCCAAAACAAAATTGCAAACAATTGTAATTTTCCTAAAGTAATTAATAGCAAAAACAAACTTATGCATTAAATAATCATGCAATTGTAATATGTGTTCCTGTTTTTAATTTTTTTATTTACTTTTAAAAAAGTTTAGGGTCCCAAATGGTTTCTTGCCTCCGGGCCCTTTCAGAAAGAAGGCCGGCTCTGGGCCTATAGGCGATTTAAAAGTGCGCCTCGAAAAGTCGCCTCCTTCACAAGACCTGGAATCGGCCCATATGCACTATTTATCAAATTTACAAAATTCAAAATGTAAATGTCAATTAACCTCGGGATATGGGTGAGAATAAGGTGCAGATAATGTATAACCAAATTAAAAATAGATACAGTGAGTTCATAAAATATAACCCATGCTGGGTATTAAGAAACCGAGGAATAATAATGTAATAACTATATAGAAATAAACATTAACATGAGAAAATTAAAATGGACACAGTGAAACATATTTAAACAATGAATGACCAATAAGAAAATGCAGCGCTTCATTCCTTGAAGGTCTAAGTTCAAGGGGCCAGAAAGCCAGTAGATTTCAAGGAAGAACGTAAAATACGCCCAGAGAATCTTATATTATCTCTCGTAACGTAGAATTAAGGCGTATCTCTTAAGAACAATACATTTATTGTACTAGTAGATTTTTACTTCTCACTATGGACTAGAAAGTAAGCAGTCCACTTCAAAATTAGGATTTCCTTCCATGCGCAGCACTCATCTGTTGTGTTTCTGATCACCATATAGATTTCGTCAATGTGCTTTAAATAACTTAGTTAATGAGATAAGATGAGGGGCTGCCCAAAGAAAAGAGTGATCTAGCCTTCAGCAAATTTGAAATTGGCAATGATGCTGCTGTTTCTTACGGCACTTGCCGTAAGTTCTGTTCAAAGACAGCCGATTTAAGCCTGAGGGGGAGCGCCTCTTGTTTTTATCGTAGAACCAACTTGGGCCAAGAGTACGACTTGATTACTGACGCATCACTTGATTACTCACGCAACCCCTTTTCACAGGAGGGCACATTCACAAATAGAACATGAAGAACAACCATGCCCAAACCGGGACTCGAACCTGTGATGCCCAGATCACGGGGAAGAAGCGCTACCCCTATGCCAGGACGCCGGCGAAGTTAGTAATGTACTAGTAGCAATGCACCGCATCAGTAAATTTTTACATCTTGCAGACTTAAATATACACTGTCCATTTTGTCACTGGGATTTCCTTCCTCATATGCTGAGACTCAACGGTCATGCGTTGAGTTTTTGATCATCACATAGATTTCATTTCATGAATTGTAATGAGATAAGATGGAGGCTGCCCGAAGGAACCAGTGATCTTATCTTCAATAATTTAGAAGTAGTAAGCACTTTTTTTACCTCACTTCTTAAATAAAAGCAGTTGCAATGATTTCTTTTTAGGGTTGGGAATCAGCGATCCAGTTGGGCATATGGACTTTTACCCTAATGGAGGACGCCGCCAGTTAGGATGTGTGTATTCGTCGAAACAAGATAACGCTGTGGGAGCAGCAATAAACTGTAAGTCACATAGCAATTCCCAGTCAAGCAAAGGAAATAGCATCATAAATGCACAGAAAAACATACTATATTGAGTACAAAATGGCATTTGCTATACTGAAACCTTTATACATTGTTTTGTTATTTTTATAACACAAATAATTATGATGGTTTGGCTTTAAGAAAAACTGCCATCGAAAACACATGTAAATAGCGCTGAAAAGTGTTATTGGTGCACGTTTAAGAAAGTTTAAATGACATATGAAGCACAATTGCCCATGTCATCTAACTGCACGTATCTTTTATTTTTGTGATGTTCCTCAAGATCTTTAATTCTAAAACTAAATTTAATCAACTCGCTTGACTTCCCTCTGGTTCATCCCACTGCGAAATGCATAATTAGTGGAGAAGTGAAGGAAATCTTTGGCGAAATATTTGAAAATTATAGAATCTACATTCCGCAACAACCTTCTAAAAAAAAGGAAATAGCCTTATATTGTTCGACATGCGTTTTACCTCCATTTGTAAGGCTAGATTGTTGCAAAGTGTATATTTACTTCTATATAATTATATGATAAAAAAAAAACTAAAAGGTATACAGAAAACAGGAGAAAATATATAGAGGTATAGAATAATAATATGACCAATTGGCTTCAAATCTAAAAGTACAAAGAGAGCCACAATTTATATATCAATAAACGGACTGTAACGAAGGTTTCATAGAACAACAGCGTCTTTCGTATATTAGATACAAAGTGAAGCTACAAATTTTCGAATGAAGCTAATGTATGTGCTCAGCTTAAAAATAAACAATTACTTTAACCCTGTAAAGGACCCTTTTTTTCTAGTCATATTAAGTTAAAATATTTTAGGCTTGAAATTAGAATAAGAAAAGGGATTCATTTAGCTTATTAGATAAATTTAATTTTATTCATTAATTCATTTGGTTAATTAATAATTTAGTAACAAATCAAGACACGTCATTTTGTCTGAGATAAAGAACTGAAGCATCTTAAGTTTCTGACTTACTAAAAAAATGTTTCAGAACTTATGCCAACCTACATCATTTCATACAAAGATTGATGAATTGGGTGGGAAGCATACTTCCCACGGCCCTAGAAAGGGTTAAAACACAACAGACACCTTAGTTCTCCTCAATGAATTTGAAATAGAATAAGACGATTCAATCGATAGGAAATTCTGTCCACCCATCCATTTCGCTGCTCGAATAGCTAGAGATGGCATATATGTCTTGTTGCACATGTTCAAAAAAAAAGACTAAGAAAGGGAACCAGTTTTCATCACAGGGTTGTTGGGAAAGACTACATCACTGTGCCTCTATGCATATATTTCGAGGCTGACTGGAAGGCTTTTAATGGTTTTCACTTGAACTATGCGACCTGATTTGGTTTGACTTAGTGGGATATTTTTATTCTTTCGAATATCAGCATGTCAATCCATTCTTTATTTTCACAAATTATTTTACTATCCATTTTGAAAATTTATTTTTGAAACATTTATTACGTTTTGATACAGAATAAAGCCAGGGAAAAGAAGAAAAAACTTTCTTAATAATTTGATTAATTAAATTAATAATAAAAGATTTTTAATGCTATTTTTAGTCGACTCCTGACAATTTCCACAGGAAGTCCGTTCTTCGTGCTCTTTCAAATGCTGTTAGAAAAAATAGTCATATTGTGAAGATATCAGCCGGATTTAAGCGGTACTTTAAAGGTAAATAAAGGGTTAAAAATTCAGTGATGTGTCACTTGCGCTTTGTCTCATTCAATAGTGTCCTTTGAGCACAAGCATTAAAATGGCTGCCATACTATAAAGATTTCTCTTTATATATAAGTTTTGGCGCATTGAAAACGCAGGATACTTCATCCATATCAGTGTGAGAATGACACTCTATGTTTCTGATAACGAAATGGAGCTTAAGAGACAAGGACCACAATGATTGCTCTTTTGAAACGGATTATACCGCGTTACAGAAGACTGTTGAAAATAATGAATAAAATGATAAAATGTGCTTCTAAAAGTTTATTAATAAGGAATATATCTTATAAATTTACCGTACCGAACACTTTTTTAAGAAAAATTATAATTTTGGTATGCATAATGCTGGTTTAATCTAATAAATTGAAGTATCATTTTGAAATTTAATCTCAACATCTTGCAAATTTAACTTTTGTCAATTGCTTCATTTATTTAATAAAATGAACAAAATGTACAAAAATTGTTTTGCATTCAAATGGATATCCATAATATTTAGCACTTTCCTTTATTCTCAATAATTCTTCAACAGTGCAGCTGTTTCTAGTGCGTGTCGCGTGCTCAAACTATGAAATGCATAGCAGTTGCTTGAACGAGAGACCGTCTCATGCCCGTTTCATGCAGAAAACGCTATATCGATGTACAAATGAAACAGAACGGATGGATTTTACATTCATCAATGGATTCGTACCCAAGATGATTTTGAAGATGTGCATTTAAATATAAATAAATATCATAGATTTCATATCATTTGAATGAATTGAAAGATGAATGTACTATTTTATAGTATATCATTATCTAAACTGTACAACAAAGCAATTGTACTTCTACAAAACTCTCCATTTTCCAGTTATAAATATTTAAAAAAATTAGAAACCATTCAATGAAATACCTGATTTTTTATAACTATTGAGAAATCAATACGGCTCTTGTAAAATAAAAGTCATCATCATTCAAAGTCTGTTTCAATTTTGTGGGATCAAAACGTGCTAAGAATCCGCGTGCCTGACATTTCTTCGTTTAAATTTCTGGAAATAGCACCAGAAATGTGAAGAATATATGTGCCTTTGAATTCATCGGGAAAAAATCGGTTAAGAAACAAAAATCATCCCTTAAATTTCAATTTTAAATATTTTTTTCTTAATGAACCAAAATCAAAAATTCTGATTACTTTATAAAAGAATATATTATGCAGCTTATTGTTTTGTATGCTCATGATGCTCTATGTACATCTGTCTTGTAAAGTATTTTTTTATTGTGCTCTTAAAAATTAATCAATTGGGATAGTTGCTATTGACAGATGCTATGATTCAGGCTATTGAAAGATTTTTAGATGAATGGTTAATGAAATATGTTTTTTTTTTCAAATATCAATGCTGGAAACATGTTAATGAAGGCATTTTTTGTAATGAATTTGTTAAAATAAGTTGAATTAAATTCAATTTTTCTGCAACATAATAAGCATTCTTACTAAAATAAGACAGTACTCGTATTAATAATTAACTCATATTAATTATCTATTAAAAAATTTTAATTCTTTAAAAAATATTAAAAATGACTGAAGTTTGTTCGAATCTGAAATACATTATTTCATTTAAAAGTAGAAAAATAATCTTTAAGCTATCATTCCAAGTAATCACCTTTCTATCAAAAGCAAGTAGCTATATCCTGATAGTGGTAATTTTTTATACTTCGTCACAATAATTTTATTAAATAAAATAAAGTTAGATGAATAAGTTGCTTAAATTAGACCTCAGATCACTGCATGAACTTAATCGTTGCATAACTAAATCAAGGGGACTATTATGTGGCCCAAAAAGAGCTATAAAAACTAGCAATCATTATAAATTGGAAATGAAGCAAATTAGAGCAAAGAGAAGCAGTAAAGAGATATTAAAGGCATAAAAATACTAGTTCAAACAGAACAGAAACTAAGACTGTATGCTTTTGTATCATATGTGAGGAACAAACGAATAAATTTAAAAAATGATGTCGCTCTGAAAATATTAAACTTTATATGAATATGAAAACCAAAGAATATCTTGCTTTATTGAGCTAAAAGAAATTGGCGATATAATTTGGCCATTTTTTTTATTAAACTGATTACATAATTTCAATAAGTTGTGTTTTTCATTCCAAAAAGTGTAGTTCTCAATTTTTAAAGATAAACTTAAAAAAATTATACTGCGGCTTTATTACTAAAGTTATTCATTACACATTATTGTTCTATTCATTGCAAAATGCTTGGGTGATTTAAATACGGAAAACTTCTCTTATTTTTGCTGTTTTAAAAATAAACTTTTTAAATCATGCATTTCTCAAACAACAAATTATTTTTCTTTTGAACATATCCAGAACCCTCTTAAGGTGCAAAATTATGAAGGGAACGATTCTTTACCGAACGATCATTATGTGGAATGCTCTAATCATTCTAATTACTGACAATTTAGTTAGATTTTTTTATTAATTATATGATTGTTTCAATGAAACCATGATTTAAAGCCAGAACGTATGTCCTATCATAGCTCAAAAGTTCAGTATTCTATTTAACACAAATTCAAATGTCATACTTGAAGTCCTCTTTAGATCTTTAATTCTTTGCGATTTTTCTTTTTTTAAATATAAATTTGTATTAGAAATAATAAGACATTTTTTGGTGTATTAACACTATTTATTACGTGGGTGTTTTTTTAGTCAAAGTAATCCATTAATTAAAAAATGCAGAATTCTAAAAATTTATTATTTAGCAGCTACAAATAGATCATAAATCAATCATAATGATTCTTCATAACGTAAGGAATCATATTTTGAAAAAAAAAATAATTGAGTTTATTTTGCATTTTATTATTATTTCTGCTATTTATCAAAATGTTTAACTTCCTGATTAATTGAGGAGCCCCTCCACCCCTTTCCCTCTCTCTTTTGAAGTAATGAAAAAAATTTAATTTTTAATAATTTAAAAGTAATGTTCAGCGGAATCCCATTTTCGAAAAAATTCAGCTATACGTATTTTTTTTAATTCAATTCCTTCTGCATTAACAGTCTTATTTAGATAAATATTAAGACAATTTTACTCTGCTAAAGTGACGCATTGAAAGCTATCGAGATTAACATTTTGGTGGGTTTTTTTATTATTTATCACAATTATAGATATTTGTTATTCTAAAATTTGATATTTCTGTAGTTTTTAATGCTTACCTTTCAAAGATTATTTCAAATTCTTTTTGATTACATTTCAATCAGGAAAGTATTTAAATGATTTTTTTCAATAATTATCTACAGCTTTGCATGGTATAATATCTAAACAGAAAGAGTAGTATTGAAGGAAAAGTTATATTTCCGTCAATGAAAATACACTTATAAAAATTTTGGTAAAGAAAAAAAGTGTTTATTTCAATATGAAAATCAAATTTTTTATTATAATAACTCATTAAAGAAAGTATAATGAGTTTATAAATAAGACAGTTGAAGCATTTTAGTTAAAATGTCGCATTTAACATATTTTTGAAATATTACCTATCATATATTTGTAATGTTAAGAGGGGAAAAAAATCATTTTTATTTTTATTTATAGGAAATAACTTCCCTTTAAAGTAGATATTCACAAATCAATAGGAGAGTTAAACAAGTTTAGATATTATTTCTTTAGACATATGACCCACTTTCGAAGTTTTCTTTGTTTGTAAATTTATAATTATGCATATAAAATTTCATTTTGAATAAAATATCCGATTTTAAATTTATTTTACCAGATTAAATTAATTATTTGCCAGATTAAATCAGATTTCCTTCTTCTACTTTAAGGCATTTGATCTTAACTATCAATAACTATTTGATTTCGATAGTTAAAAATTCCGAATATTGAGGATAATTTAACATTGCTTGTCTAACATTTAGAAATATAAAAAAGTTTTTCCACTTTCCATCGAATTAATTGTAAAATTTTACATGCAAATATTCAATTGACAATACGATTTCTCTATTGAAAACATCCGCTGCAATCGAAACAGTCACTCTCCACAACATATCCTCTGGTGAACGCCTTGCATTACTTTGGAGTTCAGTAGTGACGAAATATTAACCTTTTGTGCGAATTGAGCCTTTTTACTGCATCTATTGTGTGATCTTTGGCGAGTGTATGACCAATGAATCCCTAGCATCCAAACTATTGAAACAAAAATCTGACACAGAATGACATGCTCTCTAGTATGTTACAATGGCAATCACAAAATAACATATCAGATTTGATATATGTAAGTATTTGCATTAATAGGCTGATACTATACATTTATATGCTTTATTTTGATATTATATATTCATATGCTTCATATTCTGAAAGTAAATGCAGACAGACGGGCATCCCTTTTTAGATTTGATACAACATTTGACAGATGCCAAAGATGTTAAATATTTGTACTGAATTCTATCCCTCTAGCTCTTTTCTTTTTGTACTTACCGTGTTCACTCATATTCGAACATTCTGTCAAAGAATTTTGCGTAAAGACCATACACTACATTTCATCCGTCTAGCTCAAAGTGTTTTGGAGTTATCTTTGTCACAAACTGACAGACATTTTTCAGAATATGGTTTTTCGAACTATTCGTCAACATCTCGAGTTCGAATTGTTTGATGATTACAATAACTTTATATTTCGCCTACAAGAAAGTAAAAATAAAAAGTGTCCTATTGGAGCATTCATAAACGAAAAAAAAATTAACTTCATTATATAATATTCCAATGTTATATAACCACTGGAATGATTTTTTTTAAGTCGGAAGAAATTTTTTTAATTTTCTTTTTCTCTGTAAATATTGAAAAATCCGAAATTCGTGTGAATTTCTACAGTTGGAACATTTTCTTATTGAGAAAATTTGAGATTCCATCTCCTTCTTATATTGCCAACACCGCTTAAGATGATTCATGCACCCTTACTATTCTTTTAACTCACTCACCTTAGATTGAAACATAACTCCTGTAATTTGGAACTCACAACTATAACGGCCTCCACATACTCAGATGAAATCGGTGAGAAAGTCTGTATGAATTCCCTTTTCAAATTTTTTCATGTATCTGTTTGATACATGTACATTTAAACATTAAATGTAGGTGCAGAATTACGTTAAGGTGTTCGTTGGGATGTTGAGCCATGCTAACTCCAGTGCCGTGGCGCGGCGCTAGGTTACGCGGGTATGTATCCATGGTACGATCGAAGTGCTACCACTCATTCTAGATCCGGGGAATTTACTGACCAAGGGAGTATGGCAAACTCATCCTCGAACCACGTAAGCTTTGTGGCACGTCCTACTGGTGGATGTCATCGATCAAGGAGAAATGATTCGCATGTAAACACGTTCCGCAAAGATAGATGCATACTTGTGTTGATTCATCGTGCCTTCCACAATGATGAGTGCACCCAGAGAATACCACAAAAACATTCCAATAATGCTCCCTCCTCCAGCTTGGACCCATCAGGCAGTTTCTGCAGCGTGTTTGATGTCAGACGTTTCACGCCGCCAGTGTTCATCTGTCCGATGGAGCCTGAAACGTGATTCATTGAGAAAGACCATCTGTCTCCACTCAGTGGCTGTACTGGCGCGGAAATTCCAGTCTTCGTCGCCTATGAACATCAGTCAACATAGATGCCTTAACCAGGCGTCTGCTGCGGAGGCCCACACGCTTCAACATTTGCTGAACCATCATTGTGGAGACACTTTTGGTAAATCCTTGGTTCATCTCCGCGGTCAGTTGCTCAAGGGTTGCACGTCTATTCACCCGAAGGCATCACCGCAGCCATTGTTCATCTCTGCCATCTATGGCCCGCGATGCACCACATATGCCATGTCGCTGCTATTGGATAGTGCTAATTTGCCATGCATGGTATACTTTTACCATGACGGCCCGCAAACAGTTTACAAAATGAGCCGTTTCGGAAATGCTTCCACCCTTGACCCGAAAGCCAATGATCAAGCCCTTTTGGAATAAATCGCTCCGTTTCCGCATAACTGCAAGAATTGGAATGTTTTCCGAATGCCTACAACATACTTTATATATCTACAAAATTGGTTGATAGCATGTGCCTTCTGCGATTGGTTATTGAACGTGGACGTCAAAAGAAGGCAGTGGTCACATTAAAAGGATTGGACTGTGTATAGTATATATGCACCTAAGTTCATTTGTTCCAGACGTATTTTTAATCTGATTGAGAACAGAACAATATCTGTGAACTCTCTAAACTTTATCACCTATAATTATGAAATGTGAACTATTATTGTTATTCTCGTCAGTTTGATTATAATTTAAAAATTTATACAGACGTAGTCTCTGTAAGATCAAAATTCGAACTCGATAGGATAGCTTCGCAACATTGTTCGATACTCTTCTGCCGTGCAATATCGTGAAGATATAATAATATTGCGTAGCATCTGGTAAAATTAGGAGTTTGACTTTAATGCTATCGAAAAATACAAAAAAGTATGACGCAATTCACAGTATAGCAATGGTGAGGAAGCTGTCCTTTAGCGTGGACAAGGAAATAAGAAAGAAATTCTTTTGAAATCAATATAAATAAATTCATATTGCATTTAGTAATATATATATTGTTATGAAGTCTTGGCATCCAAAATTACATTTCCCATTTTTTTAGTCACAACCGAATGGATACAGAATGGCTGCGACCATGGGCGAGCTAATGCTTACTTCCTGGAGTCCATCGAAAATAATAAATGCCGTTTCTTGGCTGTACATTGCTCCAGTTACAGCCAATATGAAGAAGGAAAATGTCCTCCAAAAAATTCTACGGCGGCAGAGATGGGATATCATGTAAAGAGGACCAAAGAGCAGCCACCTGCAAGATTTTACCTGAGAACAAACGGCGAAAAACCGTTTTGTCTAGAGGACAGTATTAGACTACGTTAAAGAGGATATGACACGTTTTCCTGAGTCGTACGAATATCACGGAAAAGAAATAATTCTTTATTTCACTGTTGAATTTTCAGCTGAAGAATTTATATTGTAGTTTTTTAAATAAAACTATTATTATGTGTTATGTGATTTAATTAAACTATTATAAGTTTAGAAAATTTGTACTTTTGTAGCACAAGCACAGAAAACAAAGATATATGCGAAAGGTGGTAGCAAATTCGTGGAAACTTCAAAAAATCATAATATGAAAAGTAATGACAAGAAAAAATTGTGCTTGCGGGAATATGTTCAGAAAACCTTTAAATATTTTTCCGTTAAAAATTATTCGAAAATGACCAATAGATGGCACTAGCACTCAAAATGAGAGGGTTTGTGCAAATCAGGGAAACTGAGCATAGTAACTTAACACAACGCACTTTATTTTAAAGCATGACAGCCACCACAAAGTGTTAAGCAAGTGAGGCATAATTACGCCTATTACAGATGAGTGTATCATGTCAGCTGCGATATCCCCAACAACTCGCTGAATGCCATCTTTCAGTTCCAGCCCCGGTAGATACGATACTTTAGGTATCCCCATTACCAAAATTCTGCTGGAGTAAAGTCTGGCGATAGTTAGGGTCACTTCATCTTACGTCCTCGGCTTATCACTCTGTATACATTGAGTATGCCCTGGAGAAATGCGTGAATGGAATGAGAACGTAAAACAGGACGCCATCCTGCGTGAAGGCGATTGCAGGTAAAGCGCTTCTTTGCTGCAAAGAAGGCATAATGTGGTCTAACAAAAATTTAAGATATCGCTTTGCAGTGACGGAACAGTTTTCCAACCAGATACAGGATAACACTCTTCAAAAAAGAAAGGGCCCAGAAAGAAAGACACGGTAACACGACACCAATCACAGGCGGAGAATGGTCTCAAGAGGATTTGATGTTGCCCAAATACAATTGCTTTGCATATTTACTTACACAAAAGGACAACACTTCTTTAAATTATACGAAATTTCTTATATTCTTCCATTTGCTATTAACTTACAAAGTTACTTCATATTGTGTAAATTTTATACTTCATTATAAATGTTAATGTTAGCTAATGTTCAATA
>JAPMOR010031879.1:11833-35648 GCA_026543865.1 Argiope aurantia | reverse complement strand
ATATAATTATAAAAAGAAAAATCATTCAACATTGGTTATGTATGTATTACAGAATATACTTCAGGATTTATGGGATATTTTAGAGGTGTATTCGCCAAAAATTTTTCTGGTTGAACAAAAAGGACAACAATATAAAAGTGCTAAAAATGAGCTAACTTTAAAAAAAATTTATCCTTGTTTATTTTTGAAGTTAAACTCCGTTATAATTACCATAGTATTCAAAAATTTTAATAAGAGTACAATATGAAAAAATGAAATTTTCCCAATTAAATTTTATTAAAAGCATACTTTGAAAACTATTCAATATCGAAAAATAAGATGAATCTTCAGTTCATAATCATCAAACATTAAAAGTATTGTAATGAAATATTAATGGCAACAATGAAAGTGAATTCTATTTCATTCACAGCAATGAAATATGGTGTAAAATACGCTTAACATATTTTTTTTAAATTAATTAAAATAGAAAAAAAATGATAATTTGAATTTTAAGATGTAAAAAATCCTTTTCCTGAAGTGATATTTTATGGAAGTAAATGCGGGAAAAAATTCAGATTTTCACTTAATTTTTAATTCATTAAAATTCCATTTAAAATTAACATAATCGTTCCAAAATGATCATATTATTCATCCTCCAAATTTATATAAGGCAAGTTTGGTAGATCAAAAGTTGTTCAGGAAGAGCCTCGTTCTTTCAGACAATCGTTCAAGAAATCGTTCGGGAACACGTCTTTATCATTAGCATAAATAGGGATAATCCCTGTAGCATGAATGGAAATAAAAAACCATCCAATCAATATTTTTCTTTGTCTCTATTTACTTTATATGCAAAAAATGCAGTAAACATTAAAAAAAATTGATCACTAAATTTTGAAGAATCACCACATTTTAAAAACCATCCGGAGTATGAATTTTTTTACAATAATTATATTTGTTTGTCTCTGAACATCTTAACTTAATAATGGGCCGAACTGAAAATTGGCATGCGATCTTAGCATAAAAACTCTAGGCGCAAAGAGTCAAAAGGTAAATTGTCTGTCTGTCTAAGTGCAAGTGAAGGAGATAAAGGAAACTAGGCATGGGTTTTAGAATTAGAAATTCGAAATATGTGACACATATTGGACCATATACGGTTTTTTTAGAATGTATCTATTCGTGTATATGTGAACGCACTAAATAAAAAAATAAAAGAATCTAGATGAATTTTGGTTTCACGGTACTTTTAAAGATTTATTTCTGATTTCAGATTTTTCACGAAACAATGAAATAGGACCAGAAACCTGTGAAGATGAAGACAACTACGAAAACGTAAGTAATTCAGAGATAATCCTTATTACGCAAAAATATTCTTAATACACAAAAAATAACTTAATAATAACAAATCTGGTTTCGTGTTTATAAAGATGAAATTTACATTTAATAATACAATTATTTTTTGATAAACTACAATCTTTGAAATTTTATATAGTTAATGTATTCTCAATAACAATATCTTATATTGTTTCTTTTAGAATTTATAACTAAACAGACAGATTAAATTTTTGCTTTGTATTTGTGGTGTTCACTGGTTATAAACTTGAAAAATTATTTTAAGATTTCTTTATATTGCCACGTAGATACTATGGTATAGGACTCAAAGACAGACACAAGAGGTAGAGCTAAACCAATTTATTAACTGAACTCAGAACTGAGAACACAGTAACTGACAAATCTTCTGCTTTTATACAAGCAGAGAAAGTTCCAGAATACTCTTCTGGAGACAGTAAAAAAAGTCCAGAACACTTGTCTGGTAAAATAAAGAAATGTCCAGTATCTTCTGGAACATGAAATAAAGGAAAACATAAAATCAAGGAATTAAGCATTTACATATACTATTAATCTCATTGTCTCTAGCGGGATTCGAACACTGGTCTCTTGATCATGAGACCAGTGCCATGACCATTCGGCCATTGAGATTCGACTGTCTTTTTTCAATGCTGCAATATTTATAAATAAGGGGTTATAAGGTAAAAAAAGATAATAATTGAAATAAAAAATTGTATGTTTTAGTGCACTAAATTTGTTTTTGTAACTGTTTCCATGAATATTATTGTAATTAATAATGTACGGATGTTTAACATAAAACGTAGGAGGTATGAAATGAGAATTTCGATAAAACAGTTGGGTGCTTTATCAATTTCAATGATGTGATGCAGAAAAATTCTATCGAAACAAAAGAACTTCATTATTTTCTTACCTGATAATTTCAGTAAAAAAATACCGAACTTCTAAATTAAAGACAAGGCTATCAATAATTACCTCTACAGTTAAAAAATTAATTACAAAATAGTTGCATTTTCTTTTTAATGGGGGTTGTTTCTTGACTTTAAACAACTCCAGGAGCAGCGCTATCGATAGGGCTAGAGAACTATTCATTAATTGCCAACCCAATTTATACTTGTAGTTTACATGAGAATTTGAGGTGTAGTGTTAGCACTGAAATCAGCGAACCGATTTATGTAGAATATAAATCAGATGAATATGTTGAAGGAAAAATAAATATTGAAAGGCTCTTTAATATGAGCGAATAATTCTAATGAGAGAGAGCCTTATAAGAGTAGCTCTGATTTTTATTTGAATTTCTCATTTGAAATCATTATGACAGCGTGATGACATCGTTGTGGAATCTTGATTTGGAACTAGAGGGTATCGACATCATATTCTATGCAAATATGGCATGTAATAAAATGATGCACGCTAAATTGCAAAAGATTAAATATTTCTAGTTCATGTTGTGTGGAAGTTTGGAGAGAGGTACTGATTCAATAGTTGTTCTAATTATCTGAACAAGACTTGCAAGATCCTCAGTTAGCTTATAAAGTTATCAATGGCAAGCTAATCTAATTAAATTATTCCACAGTCAGTATCTTGATATTCCAAGGAAACAGTTTTCTAGAAATAACTTAACTTGTATCGTTAGCTACCTCCTGTGATCAAATCTTTAACCCTCTGGCTGAGTAATTCTTTAAAATCACTATTTAGATGCGATGTTTGCAAATCAGTTCAAATATTTTTCAAAGAAAGTGAACTGATACTATACGTTACATAATATTAATATAATAAAAATCTGTAATCGTAAAAATAAACACTCTAAACTGCGAAAAATGCGCGATGCAACAGAAAATGAACTTATTGCCAACCCGCGGAAATCGTGGGATAGATATATGGAGGGTTAATTCTAGCTAATATCCTAAGCCAATCGAGTCAAATGAAGTCCTTTAGGAGCCATAGTGAATAGCAGTCTCAGGACCTATTTAGCTGCGGAACATCCAAAATTACATATTTCTTTAAATTGGGTTTCATCTCTATATAAGCAATTTAAACAGCAAATTTTTAAAATTTGAATATGAAATTAAATTATAATATAACAAGATATTAATTTCGGGTACACCCCAAAAATATTTTTCAGAATATATAATATTTGTGCCCATAAAAAATTCAAAATTTATATTTAAAAAGTAATTTTAAGCAAAATAATAAATAAACGTCAATTGATTGTGACGCAATATAAATACTATTTAAGATATACATTTTAAAATTAAGAAGCAACATATCATTTTAAAATAAAATAATAAGGTAATATGTTACGTGCAATAGATGAATAATTAAGAATGTTTTTAGTATGGTATTTCAGATTTTATAGCATATTTCATTTTAATTTGAAAATATTCGAATGCTCAACCCTTATTTACCTGAAATAACAAAATTAAGTTTTTCTAAAGATAACGTATCTAAAATCCTCCATTACCCTTTTCTGAAAATGCGGAAACCTCAGGCATACTTTGTCTATTTAGCAAATCGACCTTGTGTATCAGTTCTAGATGCTATTAACAATTCAACTTGGGTATCAGTTTTAGATGTTATTAACAATCCGACCTTGTGTATCAGTTCTAAATGTTATTAATAATTCGACCTTGTGTATCAGTTCTAGATATTATTCAGAACTGTCACACATGTAAAAGGTAAGCATAATGTCGTCTATTAGAAAGAAGGCCAATCTTTAATAGGCTGATTGTTGGGAGAATGTCACACTTTTTAATGTTCGGATGCGCTTGATCATATAAAAATTTCATATAAAATAACCTTTTAAATAAAACATTTTTATTAGTTGTCATGTTAAATTTCTATTTTCTTCCCTATAGACCTGCTTTGTAAACGATGCCATTAAAACTCGCTGTGCTGTGCCTGAAATGCCTTCAGAAGAATGTATGGCTCAGATGAAAGCTTTCGTACAAGCAGATGTTTGCAATTTAAGAAGAAAATAAACAGGTGGTGGATTGCAGATGGAATAATGTATTTCAATAATAAAGTATGAAATTGAAACAAAATTTGGATTTTTTTTCGTAATCTCTACATTTAATATAATTAGCAAGAAACTGGAGAACCAATTCTCCAACCCCACTCACTGATACGATCTCGCCAATTTTTATTTGATAGGAAAGCTTATAATCTCTAGATATGCATCAGTAGTTGTCTGTCTTCTACTATCCTTCCATTTTTAGAGCAGATTCTAATCATTACTTTTCCGCACATTTTCAATGGAAAAAAAAAATGCAACAGTTCGTCAGTCATAACCTTTGCATTGATTTATCAAATTTTTATTTTATCCGAAAGTTTATGTCTCCTTAGGTTTGGCAGAAGAATTAAATTAAGAATTTATTACCGTCCAATTTCAAAAAATGTTGCACAACCAAACTTTCACAGGGCCATTACTTGGAGCATAATCACCAAATATAGGCTATAAGCACCAGTTGAACTAAAACAGTTACATTTATTGTATTCGCTATTTTACATGTAAGTTCGTAAACTGCTCTGATTTTATTTTGAGAATATAATAATACTATTTTGATTTATGCACTAAAGTAATAACATTAATATTCTGGACAAAGAGCTGAACATCGAAAGTAACCAGTTTTGCACATGAGAAAACGGCTTGAAAAAAGAGGAAGATTTTAAATTCCTCGAGAATAAAAAAATACTCGGAATCAGCAATATCCTATATACACACAGGTAGATATATTCCTAAAGAATTAATACAATAAAAATATATAAGCAAGTAAAATAATTTTACCATTATATTGAGAAACTATTATCGTCGAAATAGGTTGTATATCTATCAGTGAAACTGTAAATAGTAGCAGATGCTTTAAAACATTAGTGCCATCACTCAGTTCAAAGGAATTAGACATAGTGATATTTTGTTACACAAAGAGACAGCTATTTTCTTGTTCAAAGAGCATGGCATTGAAAGAAATAGATTGTAAATATTACTCTGTTTTTTTAAACAATAACCCTATATTTTTTGGATATAATGGATGTTATTCTCCTGTTTCAAAGCAAAAAAATTTAAATTTCCATTTTTAATTATGTGCTGTAGATTCAATAAGCATTATATAGAAAGAATATTTTTTCATTGTTATCTTCAAAGGAAGGATAAATATCATTATATGAAAAGGGAAGGTATTGAAAATTAAAATAAATGCAATGCGCATGCACAAAATTGATTCTATTTCACACTTTCTTTCTAGAACTCTCCTCAAAAAGGAAATCTAGAACTTGGGCTTGGATACAGAGTGCACAAAATTTTCACACTAATATGATTTATAATATTTATACACTAATATAATTAACTGAGAAATTTAATTATCAGTGGTTTTTCAAAATCGTCTAATTCAATTAATATTCCAATTTTTATTAAAAGCAGACGATGAATATTTTAGATAAACATTTTTGTGTATTATGATATTTTATGCAAAAGTAGATTCATGTTCAAAATACTGTACATAAGTAAGTTTTAAACTCGATGAAAGCAGAATCAGTTCATAGATATTATCAATTCTTTCTCTTCAAACATTGTTGGATAATTTCGTTAGCCTTAATGTTTTCCGAAACCATTCGAGTCCAAGAAAAATATGCAAATAATAAAAATTCAGATGTGTTTAGTGACGGCGATATAAAGTATAAATACATCAATTAATGGTAAAGTGTAAAAACAGTAATAGATTTAAATTAACATTTTCGTGATTCATTATTACTCAAACATGAATAATGCGTGTGCCGCCTCTATAACATCCCCCGAAAAATGGAAAAAGGAACTATGATTGAGTCCTATGATCTATTATTAGCCATGGAACAATCTCTTTCATAGTAATTTCGTCCTGTCATCACTAGGGGTAACATATATCATGTTGTTGCTTTGTACACCAGGGAAGCGAGAACAAACCACCATACCAGATTCTTCTCATCCCCATATCTAGGGTAATATGATGAGAGAGAAGTAGTTCAATAAGTGCGGATACAATTGTAGGGTTTATCATAATATATATACATCAATTACCGTAAATTCCTTTTCATTATCAAGGTGAATTGGTCAAGGTAATAGCTAATGAAAATTAAAATAAGAATCAATACACTTCGTGACAGTTGGCCTGGAGATGAAAAGAGTCTCTTAATGTAACTTTATAAAGGAAAGAGAGTAAGTACTTTGATCACGAAGGAGAAAAATTGCCATATTAATAGGATCTATGTTTCCCTAGTTGTACTAGACTACGTGACAAATTAACAGTTCGTTCTAATTTCTAATTTAGTTATTATTTTTCAAAGGTCCTTTCGAACTTGTCATGAAAGTAACTACATGAAATATGGAGGTCTGATAACTGGAGCAAGACATTGATTCTCATTAAGGATGATCTTGGGGTCTTCCAAGCCTTTAATGGTCGCGGTGTCCTAGTGGTACGGTCTCGGATTCGAAACTGGAGGGTTTTAAATTCGAGACCCGATTCCACCGAAGAATCATCGTGTAAGCAGGTTTGCTGCACATTAAATCTGTCGGGGCCAAACTTCCTACCACTGGTGTGGTGTGGAAGTTTAGAGAGGAGGTGTCAGTTCAATTGCCGTCCTCGTCATCTGATCTTGTTTCAAAATTACGAGGTCCACCCCAAAATAGCCCTAGTGTTGCTTTAAAACGGGATGTTAAACTAAACTAATCCATGGCTTTGATTCTGTTAATAGCAAAAATTTTGAAGATTACAATACTTTTTCTTTGTATACTTGGCATATAAGAAAACAAAAAGAAACGTATACTAAACAAGTATGATGCTCGGATTCAATTCATAGTATATTTCAAACAACTACAGAAACTATGCACTCTGTAATCGAACAAATACAAAAAAAAAAAAAAAAAAAAAAAAACCCCCCCACTCAAAAGTTTTAAAATCAAGCCATTTCAGCTCTTTTTGCATTTGTGCACATGAAAAGGATCTTTTATGTGTAGACAATTTTCTGCGAGTAAAGGATGAATTGGTCCTGCAATTAAAAGCAGAAGCTATGAGTTCCACAATAAAAATTTGAAGATAAAGTTTTCTTTTTAACTCATTCTATTTTTACACACACAGAAAGGATGTTTTGAAAAATATCTGAAAATTAGTTATCTCAAGATTTTAATATAAGTCTATTACATAGTATTTGAACAAATTTCTTTATCCTTATATATTTTACTCATCTAAATAGTATCTCTTTACAATAACTGCTTTTCCCATTTCAGATATAAATTGTGTACAGATTTCGAGTCCACTGGTTTTGAAGCCTTTTTCTCCACAACAGAATAATCAATGAAAAAAAAAAAAAAAAGAAATTTAGAACAGCATTTTGGAGAATTCCAACAGAAAGAGTATTATAAATTGATCCCTTTTCCAAATTTATTTTTTAGAACGTATGCTCCTTTGTATCCATTATTTAAGATATGTCTCCTATGCACCTTTGTTTCCAAAGAAATGCTATTTTCGTTTTTATTTTTCTTTCTGTTATTAAATAGCTGGACAAAAACTATGGGGAAAGTATTCGGTATCAGTAAGAAAGTAGTTTAAAAAAAAAGATTTTTTCCCCCATCTTATTCATATGAAGAAGAATAAAGACATCAGAAGAATAAGAAATCTTATTTTTTGATATTGCGTATTCTTCTGATATAAATATTTTTTTCTTTTCATTCACAGAAACTAGACCAGTAACTACGCATATAAAGATAATGATGATTTATGAAATTTGTTGCTAATTGTTAGTTAATATGTCATAGAGTTTTAAAAAATTACGATAAATATTATATAAAAAAATGATTTTTTGTTTGCTGTAACTACACTGAATTAGTAAAGAATGAATCAATAATATCAATTCTTCGGAAAAGGGATTTTTCTAGAACTCTCCTAAGGAGAAATAATACTATAATGTCATAGTTGATAGTTGAAATTTCAAATGGCGAAAAAAATTTATTCACAATCCTTTAAGAAGCAGCATTATCTTAACATAGAGTTCGCAAAAAAAAAAACTTTTCTCGTATACGAAGCATACTAAGTATTATTTCACATATGAGGAAAATAATATTTCGTATACTAGCAAATTTCATATATTATATATATATATATATCATATACGAAGCATACTAATAAAAACTATTATTGTTATTATAAAAAAAAATCAAACTCGAAATTTTGACAAATATGTACATTTCAAACATCCCTCAATACGACAATCCCCTTTCTGGAATAGGGGTATTTGTCGGTCCATATGTCCATCAAATTTGTCTGTAAACACGATAATTGCAACCGTTTTGAGTTATAAGGATGAAATTTGATATACAATCTCTACTTTAAATCTGAAAATTTCTGTTAAATTATGAAATTTTTTGAAATTTATTTGGAGAAATTCTGTCTCTTTGGCAGCTCTAAATCTAAAACTACGAAATCTAAAAAGCTTAAAATATAAAACTTGGTACACAAATTGAATATCTAAAAATAGCATTGTATCAATTTTGAAACCAAATACATCAAAAGATTGCACTTTCTCATATGTAAACACTATAATTCAAAACGCAATGGTTTAAATATAAGAGATTTTATGAATCGAGTTTTTGTTTTAATAGATGGGTAAAAAGCTATCCAAAATACACATTCTAATTTCTGGTAATTTTGTATTAACTGCATTGCAGTGATTAATCGCAAACGATCACACTGTAATAGGTTCTTTGGCAAGCATTGTTCGCTTGTGAATAAAGCTATTAATACGCAAATATAATTATTTAAAGCTAGAAAGCTTCAGGGAAACCATTCCCATTGTCTTTGAATAAAAATGCTATTTTTTTTTTTTTTTTTTGCTTCTTGTGGAGAAAATATTGTAATCACCAAATTTGATCTCGAGAGTACAATTATCTTCAGTATTTTGGATCTCTCTGAAACCTTAAAAAAATAGAAACATTTATCTGTTAATGGATGAATATGATAATTTAAAAACCGAAAGAGCGAAATGAATGTACACTCAAACTCAAAATCTCGAATCTATATGAAATAATTTTTTAATGATTTTAGCATTAGATTTTCATACTTGTACCAATTTTGCAATAAATGCACAAAATGGGCGTTTGCCTGAAATTCTGTGTATTCTTATTAAAAATACGAAACAAGCTATACAAATGAAATTTAGTATGTCATATTGTCCCCAAAGTCAGGGAACCAAGTTTTAGATCTCATCAGTTAAAGAGAGAAGTTTCAAATAACACATTCGGTTGTCTTTACTGTACATAAAATTCATTTATAAAGCATACCATTAAATATATGCATTCTATGTTAAAAAGTATAAAAAGGCTTTGCAAGAAATATGCTCTGGTTATTTGCAATTTTCATTAGTGGTGCATAAACTGATAGAAAAGTTAATAAGGTTGAAAATCTCAAATAACTGAAATCAGGAATTTAAAGGATATAATTTGTTTTTTGCTGAATAGAAAATGTCAGTAACCAAAAGAAAAGATGATAATGCAGCGAGATCTCGAATTCCATTAAATCTTTTCAGTACTATCGGGATTCCAAAAAGGACATGCAAGAAGAATGAACCATCAAATGGAATGAAATTCTAGATCAGAAAACATTTTTATTTCTTGCTCAAAGAGGATGAGGCGAAACCTAAAAAAAAGAGATTGTGAACAACAAAAAAGAAATACAGAGAGGAAACTTCATGATGAAAGAAGCTGCAACGCAAAAGAAGCAAAGAAAAAGGATATATTTAAAGGAATGAAAAAATAAAACAGGATAAATTTATTTTAGAGCAAATGTAGCATATAAAATGTATTGGCATCTTTATAAAAAATTCCTAATAAATTCAAAGGTGTGCATTGATTTTGGAAATGAAGTTTTAGAAAACTATTTAAGAGTAACATTTCGTATTTCATGAGTTCGAAACTTGAAAAAATGTTATTAATCTATTTAACAAATAAAAAAGCTTCAAACAAATACAAATTCTTTGAATGATAAAATATTAGACTTACAATAACACTTTCTCAAGTATAATTGATCAGGTCCCTCTCTGTTTCATTATATTTTCACTTTGTTATTATAGTATTTATAAACAATGATAATCCGCTTAAATAATATTGGACGCAAACCTGTATGCGGAGTAATTATGATTTGTAAATTGGTAACATGTACATTTTCACTAAACTATTACGAAAATAACAGAAATTAACCAAAAATAGATTATTATCTTGATAAGTTATAAGTATGAAATATAGAAAAGATGAAATATAAAAAATATAATTTACCTGTTTATTAAAAGAAGACTTCATGACAAATTTTGCGCAAGACTGTTCAACATCTAAATCCGCCACAGTTTATATGTCAAGTTATCACTCATTTATTTTTATGTGGCTTCATTTTTGAAAATATTTATGCTACATTAAAGCAATGACTAAATGGTTCTTTGATTATTATCATTTTGTTTTATCTTTTCTTTATGAACTGAATGGCGCATATGTAAATTAGAAGTACACTCCCGAGTGTCCGACCTAATGTGGCGGAAGGACTGGCCGGAAAACAGAAAAAAAAAACCCGGATAGGTCGGAGTTCTATAAATTCCTTTATTTTCCCACCAATACCAGAAGACAAAGTTTTTGTATCAAAACTCCCTATTTTAATACGTATTTTTCGCTTCTTATTGAGCCTCCACATAAGCTCTCCATTTATCTGAATATGAACGCAGTCGCGGCCCTGTGAATCATAGAAGTATTTGCCAGTAACTTGTTGAGTTAAATAGGAGGCTCTGTTTGAATCGAATTGTTTGAAGTTTTATGGCGCAAGAGCCATGATGTTGACTATACTGCGCCACACGATGGGTAAAATTATCTCATTTTAAAACAGTCATCGAAGAGAAGATGAGGAGAAGCAAAAAAAGGATAAATCAATGGATAAAACTTTATGGACTTTAAGAAAGCAAACATTTGGACATGAGGGATTTTATCAAGCGTGGAAGATAATGAAGGGCAAGACTTGAAAAAACTGTAAACGCTGAACATTGTATTTTGGACTTCTGATAAAATATGTTGAACAGACATTTGACAATGGCATCGCGAACACAGTGGTGGTTGTTCACCTAACAACAAATGAGGATTCACCTAAACCAAAAGATGAGGATTACATGATTTTAGAGAATTTAAAACACTGAGAGAGTCCGCATAAACGATAAAGTTTTTATAGAAATTTATAAAGTTTTTTTAGAGTTTTTAGATTTATAAAATTATAAAGTTTTTTTAGAAATTTCTTCTAAAGCATATTAAAAGAGCACTTATTTCTGCAGTAAAAACTGAACAGGAGGGGTGAAGTTTAAACGAAGAAACTCTATGAGGAAAAACAACAGCAAAAGAGACATGAGCAGCTGATTTTGACCCGTCTATAAAAACTGGAATAAAATTTTGATATTTTTTTCTGTGTTCTAGGAAAATTTCTTGAAAAATGATATTTGCTGTATCAGACGATAAAAGTTTCAAAAGGATTTAAATATTTTACTGGAGGGATTTTACAAGGTGGAAAAGAATTTTCCGGCTGAGGAGCTGCATGTAGATACAGTAGATTAAGGTCTGAAAGAATATTATGAACTCTCGTAAAAAAGATAGGGATGAATGATTTTCGGGCATCTTGCAAGCGAGCTAAAAAAGGGCGAAGCTTAAAATCATGAAATGGGTGATTAATGTTCGATTGAATTTTAAAATAATAATTAAGAGATGAAAATTATCTTCTTAATTCAAGGGATGGTTCACAGGTTTCAACATACAAGCTTTTAGCAGGGGATGTCCTGAAAGTACCTGAACAAAGACGGAGAGCTATGTGGTGAATAGGATCCAGTTTTTGTAAAATGTTTTCTCTAGTAGAACCGTATATTGAGGAAACATAATTCAGCTTGGAAAGTACAACGGCCTTGTATATTTTAATGATAGAATTTCTGTCGGGGCTCCCCATGCTGTAGTTGATAAGACTTTTAAAATATTTAAAGAGTTTTCACACTTTTTACGTAAAAGTTTTATATGAGACTGAAAGGTGAGTTTTTATATCAAAGATAATGCCCAGAAATCGAATTTCATTTAAAAACGGTACTGGCCAATCATTTAGTTTCAGTTCAGGATCAAAATGAAGGTTACGTTTCCGAAAGAACTGCACACCAGCCGTTTTCAATGTTGAGATGGTAAAACTATTAGTGTTTATCCATTGGGTAATATTATTGATTGCGATCTGCAATTGTCTTTGTATGAAATTCATATGCATCCCTGTACAAAGGGATATAGAGGTCGTCAACATATAAAAAGCCCTTCACAGAAATTGGAAGTAGTTTTAAAATATTATTTATTTTTAAAATAAAAAGAGTGGCGCTTAAAACGCTGCCTTGGGGAACACCTTCCTCTTGCACAAAAGAATCTGAAAGTTCAGATTCCACCTTAACACGGAATTTTCTAAGCTTTAAAAAATTTCGAATAAAAACAGGAAGATTTCCTCTTAGTCCATATCATATAAATCTTTTAAAATTCCATATCTCCAAGTTCGGACGTATGCCTTTTCGATGTCGAAAAAAATGGCAACTAAATGCTTTCTTTGTAAAAATGTCGGATTCGAGAGCAAGAAGATTATCAAGAGTGCTTCGTCCTCTTCGAAATCCACTCTGCGACGGGTGAAGTAAGTTATTTACCTCCAGATAAAAAATTAGCCTTCAATTTATCATTTTTTCTAGCAATTTATAAAGACAACAGATCAAAGCTATGAGTAGATAATTTGATGGATTTGTTGGATCTTTCCCTGGTTTTAGTAAAGTAATTATTATAGCTTGTTGCCAAAAAGTAGGAAAATATTGTTCTTGCCAGATATGGTTATAAAGATATAATAAGCTTTTTTTCGACTCTGTTGTTAAGTTTTTTATCATAGCGTAACTAATGTTGCCAGGTACGGGAGAAGAATCAGGGACAATGGCAAGACACGATTGTAATTCTAAAAACGTAAAATCGCTGTTGTAGGACAGATTAATTTGAGAATTAAAATTTAGTTTTTGCTTTTCTGCTTTCTCTTTCTATTTCAAAAATGCAGGAGGATAATTTTTACTGCTGGACGTATGAGCTAATGTTGAAGCTATGGAATTTGCAATATCTTTTGCGGATGATTTGGTGTTTCCTTTATTAATTAAAATTGAAACAATATTAGAATGAGAAACACCTGAAGCTTTTTAAACTTTATTCCACAAATGATGACTAGATATTGTTGAAGTGATACCAGAAACGAGTTTTTGCCAAGAAATTCTTCTACTACGTCGTTGGAGTTTTCTGGATTCTGCTCTAGATTTTTTAAATTTGATAAATTTTTCAGTAGAGGGATAACGGCGAAAAATATTCCATGCCTTTTTTTGTCTTTTATATGCTTGTTGGCAATTAGCATCCCACCATGGCTTGTTTTGCTTCCTACGAACTCCAGATTTCTTTGGAATAGTGTTTTCTGCTGCCTCAATTATAATACTGACAATATGCTTCAGAGCTTCATCAATAGTGGAAGATTTAACTATTTCTGAATTGATATTAGCCAGAGAGGTGAAATTTGCCAGTTTGCTGCATTAAAAACATATTTGGATGGTCGGAAATAACTAGCTGCATTGTGCCTACTGTCAATCAAAATTAAAGGAAACTTTTCACTATTATAAAGATCATTATCAACAGTTAAACTGAAAAAAGGCAATAAAGACGGAGAGCAAATAGCGAGATAAACAGAATGAAAAGTTCGTCTTGGTAAATGAAAATGTGTTCTTTCGTCAGAATTTAAAATGCATAAATTATGATCTGCAAGAAATTGTTCGATTTGCTAACCACGTGAAATTGAGTCAGTGCTTCCCCAAAAGGGACTATGACCATTAAGATAGCCCAAAATAATGAATGGAGAAGGTAATTGGCAAAACAAGTTATTTAGGTCCGTTTGACTGATTTGTTGTTTTGGTGGTAAATGGAGGCTACAGACAGTTATTAATTTTTTCATCTGAATACGTACAGCAGCAGCTTGCAAATTAGTGTTCAAATTAACTTGCATTGATGGAATATCCGTAGCGACAAGAATTGCCACGCCCCCAGAAAATCTGTTTTGAATATTGTGCTTGCTGAAATTTTTGTAATGCCGTATGTTCTTCTTGTCTGTTTCAAGGTAGGTTTCCTGGAGTGCAATGCAGGCAGGATGGTATTTGTTTATAATATCTCTCAATTCTGAAGATTTATTCATGTATCCTCGGAAATTCCAAGAGACGAATGTAGACATAAAGATTAAAAAAAAAAGGGCAAGGGAGAAAAGAGACTGCCTTCAGTAAATAGAAAGGATGAAGGCGACAGAACATCAACCTTTAGGCCTTTTAAAAAATTTTGATTTTAAATAGTCTGATGAAATATTAGTGGGATCAGAATCCACTCTGTCCTCATCCATATCACTTATACTGTCATCAGATAGATGAATTTTAAAATGTTCTTCCTTTTCTTCAATTCCCAATTTCCCAAGGAGTGATACCTTCGCTTGATCCTCTTGAACAGCCCAGTTAGATACCTGGGATACCGGCCGATTGATACACCGAAGACCGAGATGTATCACCCGTCTAATGGGTCTCCACGAACGACCAACACGTGGGGCCTTTGGCTGTCCATGAGAAACAAGAAGCAAACAGAGCGGTGACAGCCTCCCATGGTAAGCTCTCTCGCCTACCGTCGAGGGATGGAAGGATCAAGCAGACAGTAAAAGGCATAGGGGAAAGTAAACTTGAAGGGACTAGAGATCCCTGGGTACCTCGGGATTGGGTATTCACCTAAAGAAGATGAGCCCCGGAGGGGATAGGAGACTCTGTACTGATAGTTTATATATGTTTATATACTGTACTGCCTGTTTCAAGAATTCGAGAAAAAATAAGTTATAGGATATAAATTGCTAATATTTTAAGAAAAATTCAGTAATGCCTAACTTAAATGCAGGAAACATAAACATTGTTGCAAATGCAACGCCTTATTAGCTAAGATGAAAAAAAAAAAAAAAAAACTAGGATGGATAGAACGGAAGCTGGATGCTCTAGAAACGGATATTCGTCAGTGTGCTGTATTTTTTTATTACAATCTAAGAATTTGGTAGTAAACAAAGTTGATATATTTCAAATAAGATAACCAACGGAATCATAGACAATACATCTACAATTTATTGCTGAACTATTAATGCTATCATACTCGAAGCAAGCTTAGACTGTTCAAGAAATGTTTGATTAAACTTACAATAATTCTAATATAAGAAGACAATTACATCACTAATTCCGGTGATAAAGATTTTTTTATTTGTCTAATGTTATGCCAAAATAGTTTCAATGCCCTAGGATGAGATTTGTGACACGATTGAGAAGTAGCTTTGAATTTGGGTGCTTACTCCGTTAGAAAAAAAAAGGAGTTTTCTGTGTAGAAAAAGAGAGTGAATTCATTCTTAAGGGAACAATCTATCAAATTATGAATAGTAATCTCTCGCTCAATAAATCGCATAATTCTATAATTTATTTTTTTATTTTTAAAGGGCATTTATTGAGAAAAATTGATACAATATCAATCAATCAAAAATTTTTTCATCATTTTCTACAATTTTTCCCCCGTTTTCGTCCAATATGTCTTGCAAATGATTGTCTTCAAATTTTTTTTTATCCTCCAGGTCGTTCTTTGTCATTGACATCGAAATCATCACTCTTAAATTTTTGAAACTAAAGCCGGCAACTGGGATATGAAGGGACAGCACCACCATAAGTTTCTAAAAGTATCTGATAGGCTTCGGCAGTAGATTTCTTCAAATCAAACAAAAGAAGCAATGAATGTCTAATATGCAATTTGGAGCGTTCCATGATTGGAGTCTTTATACACTGAATAACACAATAATACTAAATGGAAAAATTTCAAAATGATGACTAAAAGAGTAATAGTAAATTGGTAAAACTCAAAACCGTTTTCGTTTATATAGACACTTAGCATGTTTACCAATAGATGTCGCTGATTAAAATACATGCAAGCACATAATATAATGTGAAATCGCAGGAAGCGTAATTCCAAGAAAAATAGATAGCAAGAATATACGAGGGGTGATACAAAAAAAAGTTTTCAAGCAGCAATATTGGAAAGTAGAAATTATGAATGTGAATATTGTTACACAGATTAGAGACACATGGTGTAAGTTGTCTTAGACCGGTCATTCGAGCTGATAATGTTAGTAATGAGACCTGAAACAGCAACAGTAATGGCAAGAGTCTAGAGAAGAGGTCTCGCACAGAGGTGTGAGCCGTGATACGATTTCTATATGCCAAGAATGTGTCCACATAGAACATTCATAAACAAATCGCTGAAGTGTACGGGGTCGAAACAATGAGTACACAACAGGTGTTGAAATGGTGTCGTTCTTCTGAAGCAGGCAGAGAGATTGCTGCAAACGTTTAGGTGGGATGTCTGGAGTCACCGCCCATACAGCCCCGATTTGGCTCCCAGTGAATATTTCCTTTTCCCGTCATTGAAGAAACACTTATCGGAAACAAGGCTCATATCAGACGGTGATGATCAAAAAGGTGTCGAGAATTGGCTCAATAGCCAAGAACCATATTATTACCGAGACGGGTTAAACAAATTGGCCCAGCGGTGTGATAAATGCATCAACAGGTTTGTTGATTATGTAGAGAAGTGACCGCCACATATGTCTCTTAATTACCATTTGTATCCTGTGTCTATTGTTAATAAAACATTTTTCCTTTGCCTAGTAAGTTTTTTTTTTTGGATCACTCCTTGTAAAAAGAAAAGAAAACGTAAATATTATTTTTAATTAAAAACGCCTGCATTTGTGATTAAATATTTTTTTAATTATCTTTATATAAATGAAATAGTTGAGGTTTTAACACTTGACCTATAAACTGATAGTTGAACTTTTTCAAAATGAAATAATTATACATTAACAATTACAATACGTTAGCAATTACTAAGCTAATTACAATTTACAAACTAGGTAATTCTAAATTTAGCAATTTTTTTCTCACTTTAATCTAACTCAAATAACAAAGTAACTTAACATACACAATACTGGAATTTAATTTGAATTTTTTTCTGGGAATTTTCTTTGAAGTATTCAGATATAATTTTTAAAAGAATTAGAAAGATTGAAGGGGTAGAAACTTCAAATCAATACTTTGATCATAAAGCTGAAGATTTCCCAAATATATGGTTTATTGAAAATTTATTTAACTAATATACATAATATAACACGCAGAAAGCCTTTACTGAACTCTAAATATTGTAGAATGTTAGACGCGGCTTTTCGCATTATAGGACGATAATTTGTCAGAACTCATCTGTGAACTTGTCAAAAAACAGCTGTGAATGGTTGGACCTATTTTTGGGTTACCTTGTAAATAGAACTCACTCCCATCTTCGTTTTTACACCCAATTTCTCTTGTTACAATTTACCAAGCACTATTTTTTTTCATCGTACATTATGACGGTAAATTTCACTTTGATTTTAATTTTTGGTTTTCCGGTTACCAATCTGCACAGGCATTTATAAAAAAATACCAATAATTTGAAATTTTTAATTTAAGTTGAAAATACTTGATAAGTAGCAGAAAATGGAATATGTTTTTGAATGACTTTTTTCTCACCGATTGGAACAGAAATTTGAAATAAAACTACAATTGGCTGTCACCAGATTACATACAAAATTTCAATTATTTAAGTCATTGCAACTACATGCAGGTGGAAGTACAAACCGACATATGGTCAACAGTTGATAGATGTGGTTCAACATTTCAACCAAATTTCATTTACCTAAATTGTTAATTGTTTTAATTATTGTTTTCACATGTACGCAAAGATACAGATAGACAGACGGCGAATCTCTTGAGGAATTTGGCTATAAAATTAAATCGAATTTACTTATTGATATTAAACCTATGAACCCAATTTTATCAATCTAATTCTTTATGTCTTATGAGAAAAATTTGTTCTAGGACAGAAAAATTTCTTTTGAATACATATCCCTCAAAATTCAATAGAAGTCTACGAGTTTGGTGAAAAGACCCCTATATAAATATCAGCTTTAATTTATTTTGTTTACAAAAGGCATAATTAAAAAATGCGTCTATTGTAAACATGATTTTTTGGACTCACAGAGATCTGAGACATAGTGATTCAAGTTCAAATATTTTTTAAGATTATATTTCCTTCTTTTTCTTTATACTTCGTATACGAGAAAGTAAAATCAAAATAAATTAGACGATATTTAAAGGATTCTGCATCTTTAATTTATAAAAATTTAAGTAAAAATTAAATGGATTGCAAATAATCTTATAATGCGACCCCATTTGGAATTTAAAAAATTCTAGTAAAATAAATCAGACAATAATAAAAATGAAGGTGTGTGTGTGACTGAATGCGTTCAGTTTCCTTATAAAATTAAATTGGTTATATAGATTCAATGCAAGTCAGGGTTTCAATGAAAAGGTTAGTTCTGGAATTAAGAGGAAAAAAATGGCACAGGCCTCCGTAAGCAAGACTTATTATCCATGAAAACCACAAAGTAAGCCTTTCACAAAAACTGTTCAGAAGTATGGATAAATGATGCAAATCAATACTTTCGCCTTTTAATATCTCGGCAAATTTAACAAGTAGAAGCATGAAAATTTGTTTCCTTGTCAATAAATTGAGGAAAGATATTTTAATCATTGTCACTTTTCCTCCGGAAAGGGTTCTATAAAAATTTTTTGTATATATATATATACAGTTTTACTTATTTGAGACTCCCTGTATATTATAAAATGGAAAAATGTTATTTTGAAGTAAAAGTTGAGCTTCCTTTCAGTTGTAATAAATTATTGTCCAACGAAAGAATTGGTTACTAAAGATATACAAATTGCTATATTAAAATTTACAAAATATGTAATTCTTTTTTAATTAAAAACTAAATTCCACTTTCATTTGTTTCCCACACTTCTTCGCTACCTAATTCTTGTATTTTCCTATGTCCATCCGAGGCTTACGGAAAGGTGTTTTCTTTCCTACTTATATAAAGTGAAATAGAAATGTTATTTTCATTTCTTACGTGCATTTTCGATAAATTAGATTAATTTTAACTGCCCATAGAAACTCTAATGAGTAATCATACTTGCAATAAATATTTATATATCCACATAATTCCTTTAGATAAAAACTTTCAGTTTTAGCCCCACTGGAAATTTCCGTGCTTGATTATTGGCATATATTCGATTGTTTAGATGGTAATAATTATTATCGCATTTCAATTGTTATCGAACAAAAAAAATATTTCAACAGTCACTTTTGTTGTTATTATCAACAGCAATGTAACTGTTTAAATACTCAACAAAATTACAAGATACAAACAATGTGGTAAAAGGAACAATGAAAACATACACTATTGCTTCTACTAAAATTCACTTACTGTTCTGCAACCGATCGTTGTGTGACTTTTTCTTCTACTGAGCAATGGTTAGTGCGTTTCTTGACTGTTTCAATGAGACCACGGCTATCGTTGGTCTCATCGTTTTATGGACTATTTGGGAATTAATAAGATATTCCCTATTTCCCCGTTTAACATCTTCTGGGGATTTTGTTTCTAATCTTGATTTGGATCCAAATGCGGAATTGCCATCTTATCCGCTTGAACCACGGGTTGCCGTGGTGCGCTCGTATACAGTGTTCCGATTTTGCCAAGCACTGGAGATTCCAGCTGAACTGGCTTCTGCTCAAGTACAGAAAGCGGATGCTCCGATAGTAAAATCATACACAGTTTATAAAATATGCTGTGGTTTGAACTTGCCGGCTCGATTGGCTCCCATTCATGTCCCAGTCGTGGAGTCTTATGAAATCTATCTTTTTTGCTTGGCTCTGGACTTGGCGGCTGAATATCGACAACAGTTATAATCATTTTAAAATCAAAACTGTCGGCAGTCTCCAAGTACTGCTTATAACTGATCCTAAAAATATCTGTGGTCAAATGTTTAAAGACTGCTCCGGATGCTGTTTCAAAAACTGTCACTTGCTTCTGGAAGCTGTTTAATATTATTTTCAACATCAAAAACTGTAGTCGCCTGTCATATAAAATTATGGAACAAGCATGTCGTCATCATCAAAAACAAAAACATCATCATCAGCAACAACAACAACAACAAAAAAAAAACCTTATGTTTGCTGCAGCGATGAAGGGAGGGTTGGCGGGTGGGGAACGAGAGTAGCCCACCTCCACGTGGTGTTCCCCGGGCAACGGTGCAGTTCGTTGGAACTGCAACGGCTAAGAGGCTACTCAAGCATGAAATATAAATAAAGATGTTTCATTTCGTCTTTTAAAACTGCTTAGATATCAATTTTTAAAAATTTATTTTTTATTATCTTGAATTTTTTATATAGGAAACCAATAATTAATACTTGAACAATAGTTTCTGCATTTTTAACATGTTAATGTTTATGAATACTTTCTACATATATTTCGAGCGATATGTATATCATTAAATATTATTCAAAACTTTACTATAGGTCGAATATTTCATCCGAAGCTGGAAAATTCAGAAAAAGATACTTCTAGGGCTGTGGGCTTACATATACCAGATTATTCGAAATATCAAACAACATAAAAGGCAGAGGCAGTGATCTCTGCAAAACTTATTCACACGTTCTCTAATAAAGCTGGCTGATGTTCCTCTCACCCTGCATAACTATGTGCACCTTGGGTAGGACCACAAATAACTTACATGTCATTGGCAAATTTCAATAACGAAACATAGATCTTTGAGGTTAATTTAATATTTGTGCTGAATATGATGCGGGGAGATGTATTTTCGACACCCTTTATTTTTTGACCGATTGTAACCAAAATTTGACACTCATGAATTATTGCGCTCACTTGCATACAAAAATAAATAGAAATAGACAGTCAACCCTTTGAAAGATTGTGTCTGGGAACTTCTTTTGCCTGTATGTTTCTATCATTAAGAAAGCGGATGACAGAATGTAATTCGCATCCAGTAGGATGTTTTTTTGAAAACCTTTTTAAACGCTGAATATGCAGTGACTCAATACACAGTGATAAAAAAATTTCTATTGTTTGCCAATGAGTAATCAATGTGGATATGCAAGCGTAAAATCACAAACGCAGCTCTCACACAACAAAAACTGAAAACAGAATTTAGATTGTTGATATCCCTAGTACATTACGATGTAATTAAGATTTTATTAAATTTATTATCTGCAAAAATAAAATTGCGAAGTTAAATTTTTTAGGTTATGCATAAAAATTAACGGCCGAAACTTACACAATAAACGTGATGTCCTGAAATTTGGTTTCTTGATTATAATAGATGAGTTATTGTATATTTTATCATCCCCAGCATCTTTTGGAAGAAAAAATGCATCAAAAAAAACGCAGACAACATCCATGAAATCCTATTCAGAAAACAAACAAGCATTAAGCATTCTGGTGTTAGATTTAAAATGACATCCACCATCGAATGAGAAATATTTTTAATCTGAAAGCATGCATTATATCACATGTTGTTCGGGGACTATTGAAACAGATTGAGCACATGATCACAGGATTCACGTCAAAATACTTCAACTTCAATATAATATAGAAATTCATTGTGCAGTTGGGAGAAAAAAAAGCAGCTGACATCGAAAGACAACATATAGTTTTTACTTGACATGCGTATTGACGTTTGCAGTAAAAATGTATCGACATTTAAATGGAATCGATTTTCAGTTCATGTCAAATTGAATCCAAATTTTACTCTGTATTATAAATTGTTTTTCTTAGTTCTTTTAATGCATTCGGGAAACAGTTGGGAAAAATAGCTTAGTTATTTTCCATATCAATTTCTTCTACCTACCCAAATTCTTGATAGAGAAATAGAATGAGTGATATAAAAACGGATTGCAAACAGGTTAGATTCTTCTCTAACAAGTTACAAACTTATTTTCTAATTTCTTGAAAAATGTTGGGAATGTTTTATTTCGGTTAAGTTTTACCGTAATTCTCTTTCCAAATAAATTTGTTTCAATTCATGAATGTTATAGGGTATATCAAAGATGTTAAAATCTTTGAAAAATGGAATATACCGTCTGAAAAAATGCTTATACTAATAAAAAAATTGAGCAGAATCTCAGTAAGCAGATAAAAGAATAGAAAATTGAAGTATTAGTAGATGTTCATTAAAAGAACCCCATTTTAATAACATTTATTTATTGAACAAAATATTAGAAATGAAATTACCTTCGATCATTCATGAAATCAGGCTAGATGCAATAAATATAAAATATAATTCATAATCTAATGGTCTGCTTTGTGCAAAAGTCACTATAATCTGCTTTAATTTCTGAAGACGCCAGCATATAAAAAGGAACGGGGATTAGAACAATTATTGCAAGAGTATAGCCTTTACATTTAAACTATTCATGTAAAGTTTATCTTCCCAAAAAATTCATATATTTTTATATTAATAATAACATTTTATCTTATTTCACTATGAAAAATTACCCAAGATTATTCATTCAATTTTGAGACATTTACAGAAGCTCACCATTGAATCTTAAGAAATTTATTCTAACAGAAGATTCGAAATTTTATTTTTATCCAAAATTTTATATTTATCTTTATTATAATTACTAATAATTTATCATACTTCATAACAAAAAAATTATTTCTGATTTTTTAATGCAATTTTGAGGCAATTACAGAAGTTCCTTATTCAACCTTTAAGGAATTCACTCTCACAGAAGATATAAAATATTCTAAGGTAATTAAACAAAACAGATTTTATTGAAAAAATGCTTGCACAATATAATTAGATACTAAAATCGTTTTCCCAAAGCAAATATTATTCGTGCTTAAAAACAAATCTGCATGCATATAGCGTATAGCAAACGATAAAATGTTTGAAATAAAAAAGAATTTCTTTCGTAATGTTTTCTCTGCCAAGAAAAGAGAAAAATTGCTTTTCTCTCTACTGTTTCAGACAAGAAATTTCAAAAATTCTGGCTCGTATTTTCATGTGTGACAACATTCACGAGGCAAACTTAGGAAACACGCAATCGAATCAAAGGTTGTTTTCAAAATCTTTAAAATGAATGAATTTCAAGCTCAGAAAAGAAAAATTCGACGTTCTTTTACTTTTAAGAATAGAATTCAAATCTTAAAGAATGTTTGAAGAACTGAAAACGTCAAGATATTGAATTTTACAATTAAGGAAATCAAATTTTGAATTGTAAAGTTGAAACTGTAAAAATTTAAAATTAGTTTGTGCATGCATTTGATTAATTAAAACGCTCGAAATTAGCAAATAAAAGTCTCGTAGTAAAAATATATTGCGAAATAGATGCTGCATGTTATCTGCACATATTACTTTTTGGCATAAATTGTGATATTGAATTCTTGATCCAGAATTTAAATTA
>JAPMOR010031879.1:0-11823 GCA_026543865.1 Argiope aurantia | reverse complement strand
TTTGGCATAAATTGTGATATTGAATTCTTGATCCAGAATTTAAATTATTCCTCTTATTTTTTGTGAAAAATATTTATCATTAAATTCAATGAAATTTTCTTAATTTGAAATTTATAGAACCAGAATAAGAATTCGATTTATCGGAAAAAATTATTTTTGGTATTTACTAGCTTGAAATTATCATCCATAATACCGGGTTTACACTCGGTCCGTTATAAGACTGCCAGTAGGCAGTGTATCTGTAGAAAAGGACTGATTTATGTTTGCCACAATTTTATAAGATAGATTCAGGCATTAGATGCTTGGCTATAAATTGTCATTTTGGCATCGGTAAACATACCCAGTTTTGGAAAACTATAGAAAAAATGGCAAATAAATTGAAAAAAAAAACTTGTAACAAAAAGAAAAGAAGGATAAAAAAAAATGTCGGAATTAATCTATAATAACTCTTCAATTTTTTCACGCCCCCTACGCCCCACCCCAAAAAACACTGCTAAATTCTGCAAACGCATGCGCAGTAAGAAGAAATACAATACAGCGGCATGTTGTCTTGTTGGGACTATTACTTGCCATCGACCAAACAGCATTTTTCAGCTTTTCTACGCTTATGCCGTCTTATAACTGGCCGAGTGTAAACCCGGCTTAAGTTTTAATACATACAATAGTAATGTTTTTATTTTTTTATAATTTACAATCAATTTTAATGAATAGATCATTTAAATAGAGAAAGAAAACAAGCAACTTTTAACCCAGCAATTGTGTCAAAGTAAACAATATTTACAACTATGATATTCAAAGTATTAAAAGATTAGAAATTAAATTTAAATTTTTTCCTCAAATAATTAAGAGTTTTAATATATTAATTACAGCCTCTGAAGGAAAAAAATAGGTTTATTTAATTAAAAAAAGAAATCCAAATGCTATTATTGTATTATTTTCGATTTCGAATTATCAAAAATAAATGAGAAATAGCAATTATTTTTGGTTTGCAACAACGGGAATATATTTTTGCCCAGTTCTAAAAATGTAAATATAAAAGTCAAAATACCAAATTTCCCTTTTAGGTGGAAAAAATGAATTCATTTTTATTTTAAAGTAAAATTTAAAGAAAAAAATGACTGACTGGTTAATTCGATTTAAGGACGTTCGAATTAGTAATAGTGTTGCAAGTATCATTTTAAGATCTAACAGTACTTTTACTAAATATTGAAAATGCATTGCAAAGCTTTTCAGATCCTTTTTACTGATTTAAAAAGAAAATATTTGAAATTTGCTAATTTATACGAAGTCTATTTGTAGAAAGAAGTTCTGAAAAACACAAAACAGAGCGATAAAGAAAAATATTGAAATGAATTCCTAAGACATCTTTTCGTTTTATATGCTAAATTGAACTATTTTACTGGAAAGTTTGGAGAAAATATTTCGCAACGGATTATTTTTCGAACTTCTAAAATCTTTCTGGCGAATTCGATTTATTACATGACATGTAACTGGAATATATTCATGTGAGCAGTGAATAAGAGAATTACCTTTTTAGAAATAATTTGCAACTAAGCTATTCATAGTTCAGATCAATAAAATGAGGTTTTTATTTGACACTGAAAAACATTTTACCTCGTTCTTGGAAAATCTCCTGAGTGTATTTACAACATAGAACCATTTTTAAAATCTTTTATGTCTTGAAATATTTTTATTTGAATTAATCTTCGTGTAAAATTACGTATAAGGGCCTTCTGCGAGGCGAAAATACTAGAGTAACTTTCCCTTACATAATTCAAACATTTAATTTTTTTTAAGATTCTTTATAATTCTAGAGGAATGAAAGATGCGAAAATTTTTATTTTCATCTGTGAATCGGAAATGTAGGATTAATTTATTTAATAGATAAGTCATTTTAAATAGAAAAATTTTTTCTGAACAACAAAGTGAATTTTTCCATTAAAAAATTTCATCTAAAGAAATGCCAAAATTGCAAAATCTCAAGTAAAGTTTTGTACTATAACAGAACAATTAAAAAACTTTTATAAGTTTTGATAGCCTATTGAAATATGAATGTTATTTGCAGAATATAGCTCATTATCTAAAAAATCTGCCAATTCATAGAAATATATGGTTAAATGATGAAAACAGTTTCGCTCAGACAAGACAAACCAGGCTGATACTTTCAGATTGCTCTTAACATTTCTAACAGCACGTAGGTGATATAATACAAAAGAGAACGCCGTCTCATACTCCGTATCTGTAACCATTCTGAACGCTAAATGGTTTAAAGGGGTTACGGGAATTTTATTAAATACCAAAATATTTATACCTTTGAGAAAGCAAAAAATACCTATGTACATAATTTAAAAACATATTAGAAATAATAATAAAATGAAACAGTGTAATTTTTCGAAGTTCAAAACCCTTGAAAAGAAAAACTATTTGGAATAATAATATGCCGAAAGATAAAATGTATGGAAAAAATACATGAATTCTGTGTTCACTTGTTATCATGACATAGTAGATATGAGGATGCAGTTATAAAAATGAAATGGAAAATAATATGTTTAATGGTAACAAAGTAAAAGTTTAATGGTAACAAAACTTTGTTTGATTGATATTTATGAATGCAAATGTATGTGAAAAAATGTGAAGAAACTATGGTGTTTTTTCCCCGTAGTCTTTGAGTACGATACTTGATGTTGAGAGCTAGAGAGGCAAGAAAAGATTTCTATTTTCATTTATAAATTTAATTATTCTATGTATTTTTTGCCTGGATAGGAAGTTACTGGCGACTCTTTTCAGCCTTTCTTGTTCATGGCTTGGTGATGGTTTTTTTCATATGCCAAGAGATTGTGAGGATACATTCTGTAGCATAATGAAGCGCCTTGTCAATCCCACCAAAAATGCACTGGTCAGTCTCTCTCAGACAGATTGAACGTTTTGAGGTAGGCAGGAAAAGTGCCATGTACGGAGAAGAAAATAATATCCTCTCTGATCCTGTTAGTGGAGTGAAGGTTAATTGAAAGCAGGAGATATAATACATAATTGTAATACTTAAAATAATAATTTAGAAAAGGTGAATATATAATTATGTAATAGAAATGCAATAATTCTAAGAATGCTTAAAACAATTTAGAAGATAATAAAATTGATGATGTAATTAGCTCTCCAGAAACCACAAAAATTAAAAATATATAATATGAAAAAAAAAAGTTAAAATCATGTCATTCATCTATAAAATTCTTTTTTCTGTCAAATAAACCAAATAAATATAAGAGTTAAAGTGAGTCAGCCTGATTTTCTCTTTAGACTTTTAATCTCGGAGTGGTCTCTTTCGTATTATTGTGATGCTGTAGTTATTTAATAAGATTCTCCTCTTGGGACCTGATTAGTGATTCCTGCAAATGGAGTTTTTTGTGTCCATTTCAGCTGTACTTTTCTATCTCTGAATCATAATTTTTAAAGAAAAAAAAGCGTTCCTATTCTTTATCCAGCCTTCTGGGTTTCTAATCGTTTACTCTTGATTTCAGTAACAAAACTATAATTCGAAAAACACGATTTTTCTGTTGCCACCTTTTGGCTAATATTTCATCATCCATTAGATTTTTAATTTTGTGAGGCTTGTACAATGTTGCAAAGTATTTAAACCAATATTTAGATGCAACGTTTACGAATAGACTAATATATTTTTTTAACAAAGCGATTTACTACAGAAATGTGAAACTATACTTGTACCGAAGATTGAGAAATTATTTCTTTATTATACCTTATTCTTCTTGCCAGGGAAATCATCAGGGAAGTAGGAATGGTAGAAAAAATACTTATCAAGAAGGAAATTTTGATAACAATTTTATGTACGTTTAAGAATTTCATCGATTGCACCAATAGAAGGTGAGTTATGCTTGATTGTTCGAGAAACTTCTGTGTCCTGCTACGGAAGCCATAAAAGGCAGGCTATTGAATCGTCAACGACGAATGACCAGTGAAGCGCAAGCGTTGAATGGAGCTCAAGCAATTAGTGGATTGAGAATTTGTACCGTGCGCCCAGTTTTATAAACAGTATCAAGTCGTGTGTGGAGTTGCCAATCGTATAGTAATGAATCTGCAAATAGGAACAGCTAAAGCGAGGAGACAGAGAAGAATAAAAGGCATTTGAAGAGACTTTAATGAATATCTACGTAGATTCCCTCCTCCTGCTGAGTTCTGTCTGGTTGCTTTGTGTGCTGTGGTTGTTCTTTACTATCGATTACTACTTATGAACTGCTATTTGTTGTAAGTGTGCTGATGTATATTTCTTGCGTATGATTATTTGTCGTCTGTATCTTCTTGTTAATAAACGACGTTATTTGTTCTTTAGGCCTGTTGCTTATTATGTTATATATATACACCCACTATAGCGAATCCGGTTTAATTTAGAGAAATTAATTTGTTCGTAATAATATATAACAATAGCGATATCTACAATTTTACTATATCTTGTTCTTCTTATATTGAATTTCTCTTAACTAAATAATAAACCTCAAAGAAAATCTTAGAAAAATTTACTGATTTTCAGTGTTATAAATAAATATAAGACAAATTCTCTGCTATCCAGTACATAAAAAGAATGACCACTAAAGAATTTTCAGAATATTTATAATATTCTTCTTTTCTTTAGATTTCCGTTGCGAGATAAGAATAATGATCAGAATAAAACTTATTCACTGTCTATTGTTTCGGAAAAGAAATAGAAGAGATATCCGAACTGCCATGTATGAAATACCCCCATCATTTATTTCAACAGTAAATGGATGAGTTTGGGTCTGTGAATTTTTTTATGGCTAGACATAGGATAATTGTTGCAGATAAACATTTTTATCTCGTGAAATGTATTTTTCAATAAATTGTAATAAATAATTCGTTAAATTTTTCCATATTTCTTCTTATACATGTATATTATGAGAGATGATTTATTTTTATAATTGAAATAATAGACACAATTCAAGCCTTATTTTAGAATAACATTTGTTTAAGTTTGACTAATATACTTGAAAAGAATATACTTTCTGATTTATTTCAATCAGATAGGTTTCGTGCAAAGAAATTTCATACTTCATATATTATATTAAAATTTTTTTCTTATAAATTTATTATAACAAAAATTTTATTAGTGCATTAAAAAGCAGAATCTTATATAATTTTTAAAATTTTTTTCATTTATTTTTATAAATATTAGTGAATTCTGAAGCAACTGTTTTGCAAGTACGCTACTAGGCAGCTCCACCAGTATGAATAATAATTTAATTAAATTAACAGACTATATTTAAATTCTTAAAAAGAAATGAAACAGCATATTGTCATTGATGCAAAGTAAGGAAAAAAAAATGCAAACATTTAGCATATTGGTAAATGAATAAAAAATATTGTATGAAATGTTTTATTCACAATCATGAAACAAGCGACATTAACATTGAAATTGCATTATGCCTCACATCATTGATTTGTCTTCTCATAGCATCGTACTTTGTTGTTTTTGACCATGACTCGATCATACCTTAATTTTCTTAATTTTAAAAATTCCAAAATGTATTTTTACAATTTTTTTGCAAATATAATTTTCTTTGTTAATCCTCTATTGTAATGAAATAAGAAAATTTCGTCGTTTATAAATACTTAGTATGGGATAGACAAATCTATTATCGTAGAAATGGTTACTTAGTGGATTTTCATTTTAATTGTATATAATGCTATATATAAAAGAAATATATTTTAGATATTAAAATGTTAAGTCTATTGCTCCGATTTTAAAACAAGAAACTTGTGGGAAAGAAAATAAGTACTTTCAAAAACATAAAATATTTCAGCAATAAAGTTAAATAATATTTAAAAATCAGAATAAGAGCTATAAAATGTAGCTGCTTCAGAATGGACAAAATATTTAGTATTAATGTGTTATCGGTAACATGCTTGTTGAATATATACTTTTGAAAACTGGACTGAGACGTTTATTTCTCCGCCTTGTGGCAATGTTTAACATTTGCCCTTATGTTGCTTTACATAGTCTATTGTAAAGTGTTATATATATATATATATACAGTTGCATTTTGATGGGGCAGTTCATAAACTAGGCATTAATTTTTAGGTCTATAAATATATAATCTAACGCTAAACATGTGTGATTTTATGACAAAATATCAGCTAAAGATTATATTTTAAATAATGAACAAATCGAATAGTAACTAGATTAAAAATTTCCAGTTAAGGCAAAATATGAAGAATCAATTATGGTATTCTACTTTTAATGGAAAAATTGCGAGATTCGGAAAGGAAATAAACCATCCCTAGCTATCTAAGCTCAGCAGCTGATAAAATATTAAAGAATACATTTGAAAATATCATTTCCCCTTATAATTCTAATGCCATTCAAAAAATACATGCATGATTACGAAGAAAAATATCACAAAGCAGAAAATATTTTACAATATCCTGGAAGTTTCAACAATCACGTTTATTTCCAAAGCACGAAAATCTATTACTAGGCATAGAACTTCCTTGTATACTTCTCATTAACTTCTTGACGTTGAACGCCAAATCAACTTGAAACGCACGCCAGAATTTGACAGTCTATAGTGACTATAAAAAGAGCATGGATATTTCATGATATTCTTCATCCTTATTCCGAAAGAAAATCATGAATTTATTTATGACGATTTTATTAGTTTTCTGTGCAGGGTTTTTTGTATTATCCGAAGGAAGGGGTGGTGGAGGAAGAAGCTCGTCTAGTGGTGGATGGAGAAGTTCAGGTAGTTCATGGGGTAGCTCTTCTAGCTCCTCAAGTTCTTCGGGTAGCTCATGGAGTAGCTCTTCTAGTTCTTCTGGTAATTCTTGGGGTAGCTCATCTAGTTCTTCAGGTAGCCCATGGGGTAGCTCTTCTGTATCATCTGGATCTTCAGGTAGTCGTCCAGGAAGCCCTATTGGAAGACGGGATAATCCATCTGGTGTACCTCCAAGCATTGGTAAAGAGAATTCTGGTCCCATGAACTCGCCACCCAGCTCTATGATCAGATCAAATAAACCAGGAAAGCAAACGAGCAGTTCACATCCAGATGATGATCCAATTTTTAGTAGCCGTGGTTCTCAGTCTTCTGGATTGTCCAATGCTAGATTATGGAGACGGAACTCATGGATTCGTTACAATAGACCATACTCTAGTGGTCGAAGTAGTTCAGACGATGATTTCGAAGGCCCCAGTTCCGGTACAAATGCAACATATGTAGCAGAAAACCCAGCCCCTACTATTTATGATATGATCCCTGATTGTGAAGCCCTCGGAGCAGCAATGTGGGCTAAATACGATGGTAAGTTGTTATATACATGCTTTAATCTGAATTATTATTATGTAAATGCAGATTCTGAAATATGGTTAATATTATTTGTTATAAACGTAAAGATTATTTTGTTGGTATTTAGTTTTAATTGCTAACTAGTTGCACAGCATTAAAATTTAATTCTTCAGCAGCAGAATATACAAGAATGCTGTGTTTAGAAATATTAAAATATGTCTTATTTTTAGTATATTTAAAAATCTTAAAGTTATATTAATATATGTACATAAAATATGCCAGCATAATTGAAGATAAATTAATTCTATTAAGAACAATGAATGGAGTAGAGTACCTTAATATTTGATGTAATTCAAATTTTGTGAATTTCAAAAAAATTACAAAATAAATTCAATTTTTGTAGAAATTTAGTGCATTTCGACTAAAATTTCTTAATTTGTTCCCTTTAAATATCTATGACAAAAATAATTTACTTAAATATCAATTAAAATAAAGATATAATTCTTCATGAAAGTTTTTTAGTCATAGAATGAACTGTATTTAATTTTTTACGATTCCTGATGTAGTGCTTCATTTCAACCGTCCAAAAATAGAATTATAATTTCAGCAGAGAATTAATATATCTTGCAAATCAAAGTATTCCGAGATTCGATCCTCGGGCTGAGCAAGGTCGATTTGGCCTTTCATCCCTTCAGTGGGTCGTTAAATTGAGGACTAAACATGCTTGGGAACTAAACACTGGAGTTCTGCGTTAGGCTGACAACCTAACCGGGGCATATGGCTTGCACCCCAGGGCTATCGGGGCTGCCGTGCCACTGAGTTTGATTTAACTAAAGTATAATTGGAATTTTTAAAAAACAGGGAATACAAATCAAATATAGAGCAAACAAAAAATTGCGCATGCAATTATCAAATTTTTATATATTGATAAATGAATTATTTATTTCAAGAATCTTTAAGTTACCGAAAGTTAGTTATTTGGAAATGAAAGTAACTTGTGTCTTCATTATACTTCTTAATGATGAAAATTTCTCTTCAGTTAGGCCTCCTTTGAATGTCTAATTATTTTCTATTCCTGAAGATGTTCTTTATCCTTTAATAAATTATTTATCAATTGAAGGGTTTACTGTAAAAAGGTGGTAGTTCCAATTATTCAAAGTTGCAGAAAGCCGTAAAAACGTTTGAAAATTCTAAATTCAAGATTGTGTGACGATTTTTCTTTTCATCAATCTTCTTAATTGTTCTTACATATTATGACAGTATTTTCATTCAAAAATATATTTTCCAAACGACGTAGCATATGTTGGTTGGTTGGTTGTTTAGGTTTTCTGGCGCAAAAGCCATATCTGGCCATGCTGCGCCAATCAAATGGTAAGAAGCATTTCAAAGATATTTAAAGAGGTTATTCCGATTAAAATCTAGGCAAGGTTAAAAATTCCAATCGCAAGCCGATGGATTAAAACAGTATTTAAAAAAAACATCTATGAAAAAAGCAAAAGTTCATAAATTGCTGACACACGAAAAAAGATTCCAAATGGAACAAAAATTAAATAAAATGCAACAAACCAATGGTCTGTAGAAATTTAAAAATATTAGAGTGAGGTTTCTCACCCAGTAGTTCAAGCATGTCTATAGACACTGCATTAAAAAAACGTAATCGTTGATTATCAAAGACAGGACACTCGATTAAAACATGACGTACACTTAAGACTGTCTGGCATGTCGTGCATTTTGGACATGGTTCACCAAATAAAAGGTGTTTATGGCTGAAGCGTGTATGACCAATGCGGAGCCGAATTAATTTTACATCAAGCCCACGCACTGGGATGGTAGGCCATAAGCGAATCATTGGTTGCAGAGAATGTAGTTTATTGGAAATCTGCTGATCCCAAGATCGTTGCCACAACATGTGAACGTGCCGAGAAAAACATGTCTTTGCATCGCCATGCGGAAGCGCTCGCTCATGAAAAGTGCTTGAGGATTTTGCTGCAGAATCTGCCATTTCATTTCCAGGTATTCCGATATGGCTCGGAACCCAGCAGAATAGAATTTCGAACCCTTTGTTTTCAAGGGATTGAAGAAAAATCAGGATTTCCAAAGCAACCGGATGTAGCATATGTTGGAGCTACCTCTTTCTTGCAACCAAATAGACAGCCTGTCTACATTTATGAAAAATATATCACAATAAAAATGCAGTTTACTATAATATTATTTTATCTAATGTAAATTAACAAAATATATATGCAATTTGATTTTAAAAACAAAAAGAATTGTAATTCCTATTAATCATCACACTCTCCCTCTGTAACGTCGGGCTCATCTGCTGTGTCGTCCGATTTCAGGCCATCTTAGAACTACATATTATTTTGTGGGACATATTTGCGAGCTAGTTCCATTACATATTTATATTTCGGGCTCTTAAGCAGAAAGGAGTAGGAATAATATGGCTGAATCGTGTTTAACATTAATGGAGTAATGTTTTGGATGCTGGATATTCTTACTGTTTTGTTACAAAGTAGTCCAACACTCTCTTCACATAATATGTTTTCTGTATTAATTTGAGATTTTCCATAACTAAAAACTCTATATTTTGTTATAAAATACTTTTGTTACCTTTAGAAATGATGTAAGAAATTTTCAGGAAGAAACCTTTTAATAGTCAACGAAGTTGAAAATCATTCCTTAGTAACAACAAACTTTTTATTTGTCTTCTCTGTGATACAGTAAACTCACACATTAGAAAAACTTTTTATACTTTCCTCGTACGTCTTTCAGTGTTTCCGAAAGCACAATCGGAGGGAAGAATGATGGTAGCACCAGGAGCTACCTGTATATTGCAACAAACTAATGAGACAAACAACTCTATCGAAAACATCGAAATATCTCCATTTTTTTGCGCCAAACGAACAAATTTTATTTTACCACATGATAGTACAAGTAACTCTTAATTCACTTAGGTTGGAGCTACATCCTTTTTGCAGCAAACCTTTCACTTGTTGAAATGCATTAGTTTAATTAGTTTCTGAACTTTATAAATTAAAATCTATTTTTGGCTATAAATTTGTCAAAGTAAATTTAAAATAAAAGATATATTTAGTGCTAAAAAACATTTTATTTTCAAAAACAAAGGGGAGTTTTTAATAAGATAATAAGCAAATTTATTGGCTGGAATTTAATTATCGTGGTCTGAAACAATAAGTCTTCGTTGGTTGGTTACAGGTGATGTTGTTAAAAAAATTTTAATTTTTCTAAATATATTCTGACAGTTTCTGGAGGTCTTCTACTTTATTTTTATTTATTGCTAGAAACTAGTTTATGTTAATCGACGTCCTTAAGGGAATTAGTAGGGTCGTACCGGCTTAGTAGGAAATAGTAGCAAGGATCCTTAGTAGGATTGGATTGGATTGGATGTATTAATTTCCTGGTGCAAGATCCTTTTCTATGATATGCTGAACCGAAAACACGATTCCCTTATTGAATTTGTGTATTTAGTTGCATAAAATTCTTCTTAAAAGCTGGCAAAACAGTAAGTAAATGTACAGTAGTAAATTTGAATTTCACTAAAAATTCCAATTTTTTTTCAAGAACAGAAATAAATTTGAGTGAGGTCTTTCTCTTAGTAGGAAAGACGAGTTAAAAAAGTTGATACGATTTCTGTGTAAATCAGAGCACTCAATTAAAATGTCACGTATAGTTAGTGGAACATTGCATGAACCGCAAACATGTGGAGATTCTCCAAATAGTAAGTGTCTGTTTGTAATGCGTGAATGGCAGATACGCAGTCAAGTTAAAATCACATCATACTTCCAGTTGAAAGATGGAGTCCATGGAGTAATAAGAAATCCTTAGTAAGATCTGTAGGACGATATTGTTTTATAAACATTACAATGTTCTGTGAATCGTTCGTTACCTGAAAACATTTTTAATATCCGAATATTACAACAAATCTTAATGCGCTTATTTCTTAATATGTCCCGAGTTTAAACTGTTCGAATCAGATTGCTGTATTTGAGCTAGTTGTAATTTGAATGAATATTTAATAGATGATTTTGTTTAAAAGCTTCTTTAGATTATGTCAAGTAGATGTTTAATTATGTCGAAGAATTTAATTTATTTATCTTATTCCAGAACTAACGCAAAGTGGTGAAATGAGCTTTAACAGTTGTGAAGATATTGATAATCCTGATGTGAGTAAAAACATTCATACATCTGAATCAAATTAATGTTAATATGAAGTATTTCAGCATTAGCTATAGCATAAAAGAGCCACAACATTATATTTGAAATTGAAACATGCCAGTGCATTTATCGACAATAAAATATCATGGAAATTAAATGATTTACTAAGCAATTTCACTTGGAAATTTTTAAAAAGCTATTTGTGAGAACTGACCAATTTCAATCGTATTTAGATTCTCAGCCTGATTCAGAAATAAATATTTACAGCTCGAAGAAGATTTAAATGTTTGTATTTAATCATGCTTAATCTTAATCTTAATCGCTATATGTTTATAAA
>JAPMOR010031874.1:19188-69934 GCA_026543865.1 Argiope aurantia | reverse complement strand
AGCAGAAGCGACGAGCACAACAGAGAAAGACACAACACGAAATGAGGAAAAGCTAAAAAGGGAGGGAGAATAATTTTCCCAGTGCTTATATAAAATGAAATTCTGATAGGGATTTCTCTATACACGTCGACCCAGGTAAGGGAATTATAGGGATCTTTTAAAAGATTCTTGCCATTTTTTATACCTTCACTCGGAGCGTGGGAAATCGCTGAGAAAAGCATTTTCACAGAGCTTTTGTTGCATTAATTAAATAGAAAAAGTGGAATGGGCTCAGGAAATGAGAGATTATTTTAGAATGAAGTTGATGAGGGTGAATTGAGCTAAGAATTAGAAAATGAATGAAGTTTAAATTATATTTTAAAATATCATTACATATATTTAATACGAAATCATGTATCAAACTTCTTGTCACTGGTGCGGTATGGAAATTTAAGGAATTGTCGTTGCTAAATTTCTGAATCAGTTTAGTTTAGATATATTAACGCCCCGTTTCAAAGCAACACTAAGGGTGTTTTGAGACTGACCTCATGACTTTGAGCTACGGTCAGATGACGAGGACAACATCTGAGGCTGGTTCCTTCCTCCTCAAACTTCCACACCACGACAATGAGAGGACGTTTGGCCCCAACCGATTTAAAGAGCACCAGACCAGCTTACATGACGGTTCTTTGGTGGAATCGGGTCCCGAACCTGAAATCCTTCGGTTCCTTAGCCGAGGCCTTATCACTAGGCCACCGTTTCCTCTAAAAAATTTGAAGTTCATCTAAATTGATTTATTGACTTTTTCTGGCTCATGGATCAATCCTGTCCAAACTGTGCCAAACGTGTTGATAAGATGTCCACCTTAAAATAACCATCTTTTAGGTTTAGAATGAAACTCATTTGACATTAATTAAAAAAAACCCAAGTACCTATTAAAAAAGCTACCAGAATGTTGTGTATATATATATTGGAAAATTTACGTTGTTAAGTGATTTTTCTGAGTTTGAGGCAATTAATTTCATTTTCTTTGGCTCAATTTCTTTATTATATTTCAACATTGAAAATTTTAATTCTCTCTATAGAAAATTTTAAACAACATGATGATAAGAAAAGTTACTTATCTGTGCATTGGTATGAATTAATTCTAATAGTTTTAAAATTAAACCTTCTGTTTCATTATTAGATAAATACTATGATTAAGCCAGTTTTCGTTATTTAGACATTTCTTTATATTCCAGAACATTTTTACAATTAAGAAGCAATTACTATTTCTGCAACAGCAAATTTAGACCTTGAAATAAATAGATCGTCATTGAGAAAGAGAGTAGCAAAAGTAACCTTTTAGTAAAACTCTAGAGCAGAGAGCAACTTTTCCAAAATTTTAGTTTAGTTTAAAATGAATCGTGTTTTTGACATTTTGCATTCTGAAAGTGTTATTGCACGAAAATTATTTTTACATCGCTTTGAAATTGAAAAAAAGCATTTTTTTTAGTGATAAAAATTTATTTGTCGTGAACTTTTTCTTGAATTTTGTTAGTTGCTTATGGATATTTTTTATATAATTATTAAAATAAATTTTTTGAATAGCCCAATTCATTTGCATTCATTGTTGTAGTGAAACGCAAACCGTTTTCCTTTTCATCAAATGTTCAATCGTGCGCCTTCTTATCTATTCTTAAAAGCAAAAGAAATATTACGTGCTTAACAAGAGAAAAAAAGAAGAACAGCGAAAGACAATATGCGATTAAAAGACAGATTGCGCAGATCTTTAAGTTTTAAATGGCAATTATTATGAGATCATAAAACTCACTCAATCAGAAATTTTCATTTGCACAGAAAACAAAGCAAGCATAAGGTTATTAAAATAACATGGTTTTATATCTATTACGGTTTGATGCTGCAAAATATTTTGTGGGATTAAATCGTGCACGTTAATGTCATACATAAGTGATTTAATCGAAATGAAAGGCAAGTAACATTCCACTTGAAACAGCTGGTCATCCAAGGCGGCTAGATAAGTCATAAAAAAGAAATAAAATATAAAATGAAAAATAAATCCGAAAATTGTCATTAAATTGGTTTGGCGAAGAGAAAGGGCGAGAATGTTAAAAAGGAAATCAAACATTAGGAAACGCTGCTCTAGAGCATCTTTTTATTTGATTCAGGATTTGTGTTGTTAAAGTAAGAAAAAGAACATTTAGTACTGATAATGAATATAACTTTCAAGTTAAATTTATGTGAAAATAAAGGTCTATAAAATTCTAATCATAACACAAACAAAATAAATATCAGTTTAAAAAAGTATTTTATAAAATTTTGTAGCAAAAAAAAAAAAAAAGGTTTGCTTTACATAATATATATTTGACAAAGTTGGCAAGAAACGTGCTGGGCAATTATTTATAGACAATCTGGATTGTACTATTAAATATACTGTACTGAGAGGAGGCCGCGGTGGCCTGGTGGTAAGGTCTCGGCTTCGGAACCGGAGGGTTTCAGGTTCGAGACCCGATTCCACCGAAGAACCTTCGTGTAAGGGGGTCTGTTGTACGTTAAATCCGTCCTGTCCGAACGTCCTCCCGCTGGTGTGGTGTGGTGTGGAGAAGGGGGTGCCAGCTGAGGTGTCGCCCTCGTCATCTGACCGCGGTTCAAAATTACGAGGTCCGTCCCAAAATAGCCCAAGTGTTGCTTCAAACGGGACGTTACTATTACTAAATCAAACCAAACCAAACTGTACTGAGAGTAAGCACAGTAATTTTAAGAATAACAGAGTTTTAAAACGTAGAGACATCCACTGAGGAAAGAAATCTGTTGCTATTTATGTTTTCTTAACAAGTGTTCCACAGGTAAGAACTTTACATAAAAGAATCACATTCAAGTGAAGCTTTGTTGTAATATTAATGTATGTGAATAAATCTGGTAATATTACATTAATATATTTTATTAACAAATATATCTATAGTTGCTCAGGAGTAAAATACTTACATGAATAATATTTTTAACGTGAAGGCTACTTTTGTATAAAATATTATAATAATATAATCTCATTATCATCTGAAATGTTTTAATTAAAATATGAATATCAGTTGAACCAAACAATTTTAAATGCTGCCATTGTCTAAATCTCCATAAGGTATTAACATGTGTTACAGATTGGCTTCAGATTTTGTTCACAATTACTGAGGTATAAGTTATTGGTAGAAAACTACAAAATGACACTCATTTCCGCTATTTAATTAAATATCCTGATTAATTTTGTAAGTTTAAAATACTAAAATTGCCACCTAAATGGCATTCGCACATTTCAGATTGCTGTCATTCACAGTTTAGGAATAATTCTGGTTATCGACAGAAATACACATGTAATTTCTTCTTTATATTATACTTTACATTATTACAATAAAAATCATTTTCCATTTTTACAATCACAAAATAGTAATTTGATACATTAAAGGCTTACCAGCCCCTTGAAGGAGCACAATTTCGCCAACAGCAACACATAGCGCAATTCCGAGAGAGCGGACGGTCATGACTCTGGATCACAAAATCAAAACAGTTCTGTCGTGATTTTGTTTCAAATTTCATATCCTCACATCATAACTTTTTTCTTTTCTTTTAGAAGGCCATTAAAGAATATGACTGAAGCGAAAGTGGCTGTTGTTGAGGCAGATAAATAAATTATCCAGTAACCAGTTACTGTTGGTCATGCATGATCTTCTTTTGTTACCTAAATGGGCTGCTCCTTTGAATTCAATAACATCATTTATATCAATTTCAGAATCAAAAAGGAATAGGATAAAATTCATAATTGCATTACTTGTTAAAAAAATATACCATTATCTTATCGATAGTTAAATTAAAATTATTTCGCAAATCATTTCAAGACTCTAAAGCTATGATTATGTCTTTAACTACTGATTGAGAACTTAAGTAGCCCTCATTATTTTCTTTCGTTTTGGTTTAAGATATTATTTTATTGCTAAATAATGAGATAATGCACTGATTGAAGTAACTGATTCGTCTTATTTTTTGGGTTCATTTTAAAAATATGCATAGATGAAAAGGCAAAATAAATAGATGAATTTTTTCATGAAAGTTCTAAATCTCGCTTCTGTTTATTTTACATAAGGTGTGGACTGCGATGTGTCTCATAGAAAATTAATTCGCATACTCAAGGCCCGAGTGACAAGTGCCGATCCGCAAAGAAGGAGAATTCTTCCTGTCGTTGCCAACTCGGTCTGCGAAGAAAATCATTTTAACTCGTAAGAAGAAATATTTAATTTAAAAATCCCGAATAGAAATATTCTTCATTTGTTTTAAATTAGAGATGAAAGTTCAGTTATAATCACAAAAAAGTGTTAAGTGATAATGTTATTAAAATGTGTCAACCATGAATTTTAGTTTTAATTCTTTTTTTTTGAGGGGGGGGTAGGAGTAACTATATTTTTAAACATTTTAAAAATTCAATGAATTATTTTAGGAATTAAAAGCAATTTTTATTAGAATGATAATTATTTCTGCTCTACAAAATGGCATTTTTTTTCGTTAAGCGTCACTTTTAGAAATACGTTTAACAAAGGCCTACTGAGCCGCAAGTCAGCGATTTTAATTATGAAATTTAACCTTTTGAAACTAAAAAATAGCGAGTGTATTAGGTACTAGAGTTTGTATTTATGTATTTATTTCCGCCTTGTTTAAAAACAGTAATGAAACTGTAACCTGTGTAAAATTTCAATTTAATTCAAACCCTTATGTTGGATTTGAATCAAAGTGTCACCTGAAAATAATAACTTTTTTTTTCCTGAACTTTCGCTGTCATTTTCATGCTACAATTATTTTTGAAAATGTATTTACATCGTTGTAACTTTAAGCCTTCTAATGATTAATTAAATTCTGTAAATGTTAAAACAGCATATTATCATCTAGAATACATAAATGTATAAATTTCAGAACTACAGCAGATCAGAAGGCGAGTGAGAAATCGATTTTAAAATGTCATCCGTGCTGCTAATTTAAACGAATATTAAATTCCATTCTTCAAGTTGGAGAACATAAATAACTGACTCATAAAGTATTTTGATATAAATTATTTAAAATTTATCTATCCACTAGGTGATATGCCGTTGCTCAAGATCGAAATAATTAATGTCTTTAATACAAAGAATGCTCTTATGTTAAATATTTTGCTGCCTAAAACGTTTTTCAGCCAAAATGAAGCAGACAATCTTTGAAAACCTGCCGCTTACTAATTTTCTTCTTATCAGTATAACATATTAGTATCTGTTTCTGATATAAACTGTTAATCTACTGCTTTTAAATTTTAGTGTTCTTTCAGAATTAAAATGCAGGCCGCGGTGACTTGGTGGTAAAGTCTCAGCTTCGGAACCGGAAGGTTTTAGGTTCGAAACCCGATTCCACCGAAGAACCGTCGTGTAAGCGGGCCTGGTGAACGCTAAATCCATCGGGGCCAAACGTCCTTCCGCTGGTGTGGAAGTTTGAAGAGGGGTGCCAGCTGAGGTGTCATCTCATCATCTGACCGTGGTTCAAAATTAGGAGGTCCATCCCAAAATAACCCTAATGTTGCTTTTAAACCGGACGTTAACATAACTAAACTAATCCAGAATTAACAAATGTGTCCAAATAGTTGAATTCTTATCGTTTCCAATAGGAAATATTATTACGCTCATAACATAAACTATCTTTAAAAACTAATAAAAATGTTGTCAAAATAATTTAAATAATAAAATAGAAATATTTAAAAACTGAAAGTGGAAATAATTTATATGAGGGGGCACCCCTTACTCACTCCACCCACCAACTCCCAAGAATACTGTTGTAATTCCTTTGGGATCACCACGTGATCAAAGCTCCCTCAGCGATATAATTATGTATTTCTACTAGCAATTAGAATTTATGAATCTGAGTATGATTAGAATATGAATTTATAAATTTTTTCATTATGAAAAATTAATTTGAATGATTTCAAGTTGCATGAACTGCTAACATTCATTTTTCATTAATTATTAAAAACTAAATCCTTCATTTCTAAAATTAAAATTTTCTGGTAACAGAAAAATATTTTTTTTTCTTTTTAATATATATATCCATGGGCATGTCACGAAGCATCAAAAAAATATAAAAATATATTTAGAAATCCTCAAAAATAACTTTAAAACACTTTTTTATTGCACACATTTAGAAATATTTATAGTGTTAAAAAGGTAAAAATTAGATATGTTCATAGACAAACCAATTCACTAAAAATATGCATTGAAAAACCGTTTTAAAATTTAAAAATATACAAATAAGTCATTGTACCCACTCTTCTACACTTGTTTATCAACTCTGTATAATCTGATATAAAAATAAAATTCAGCTTACTTCATAATATTTCTTTGTAAACTAATACTGGCTGTTTCTCCACCTGGTGCTAAGACAAAAAGAGTTTGTTTGAATGTAACTCTAGAAAATGCCACATAAATTTGTCCAATAGAAAAACATTCTTCGCTTAGGTCAATTCCAGCAGTGTGAAACGTTTGTACTTGGGCTTTATTTATTGTCATGGCGAAACAGAGCCTAACTGGAAACTGAGCACGTTTAAAGGAAAACGGTAAATGAGAAGAATCTTTGGTATTAAAACTGATTCTCCAGCACCAGAGGCAGTTAAAAGCACTGCCTCAAGGAACAACTTTGATATACAATCATTTTTGATATACAACCAAAAAAAAAAGTTTAATGCCAAATTCCAGCGAAATGGCCGATTGTGGTGCGAACGACAGCAATGGCGTTTCCAATCATAAAGTTCCGTGGAACGCTGCAGCATATTAACAGAAATATAGAAAAAAAATCAATAAATGCAGTGAAATGGAATGCACACAAAAAAGTCTAATCGAAAATAATGAAAGTTAGCAGAAGGAGTATGTACAACAGGAAAAAAAATCAAGGGAAATGAACAGGAACGATCGAAATGCAGTAAAATAGTAGTAAAAAAAATGGCGATAATGCAACTCCAAACAAAGCGCCACTGAAAAATTTCCAACCTCGCAAGGGGCCAAATGACTGTATATCAAAGTTTAGTCAATAGGAGCACCAACTTTTAAAATTAGTTTGTGTGGAGGAAGACCAGATGTATCAAGAGAATTTAAAAACTCAATTGGATAAGGAACAGCCTTTCCACTATCCACAACTGTGTTCATTGAATAATAAACTTGATTCGGGGTATCGAGTAAAAAGGGTGTTCATAACTAAGAAGTGAATGTGATGGTTCAGGAGGGAGGAGGATTTGTTCAAATTTAATTTTCCTTTGTAAACGACACATGCCTTTTGATTCATCTTAACATTTTAAAGCTGAACTATGTGGTCAGACTATAGACATTATTCCTATTGAAACCGAAGCATCATTTCTGTAATCCACACATGGATCGTAATTCAGGACGGAGAACTCTTTTTAGGACCAAATATCAGAAACGTTTGTTCTCTCACTTCTTATCCTCTGTCTCAAATTTTAATGCATTTCCCTGTCAGCAGATAGGCGACCACGTCGTTCCACATGAGATTCATTCTGTCTCTTTAATTCAATTGCAGTACGATTTAAAGAGAGGCAATTACTTCGCTCAACAGAAGACTCTCCTTCCCAAAGTATGGACATTCTTTCTCTGATATTCGCTAACCGAACGTTTTTTTCCTCTGCTCTTTTATTATCGAGCAAGAAACGAAGCATTTCGACATTTAATGTGCTCCGGACAAAGTTGGATTTCCTTTTTTTGTGCACAATGAGATCTGAATCGTTGTTTAAAATCAGACGTAAACAAAGAAATATATCGCATATGCATACCACAGCTCTTGCTATTTGCGCATGCGCAATTTGAGGTTTTCACACATGCGCGGATAAGTGCACATATACTACCGTTTTACGCATGCGCGAGTAGGAAAATTATTAAAGTCGCAATTATAAAACTCCTTTTATTTTACTTTGATATGACTTCAGTATACTAAAACCTTCCCCAATAAATGCCCTTCAAAATGGTACAAATGTCTCCAATATCAGTTCAGTATTTCTCGAATTTTTCTCTGTTAAACATACAGATGCTTTCAGGAGACTTCATTTTTTTACTATGTATAGATATATATCTTCTCACAAAAAAAAAAAAAAAAAAAAAAAAAAAAAAAAAATCGCCATTAGTTTAATTTAGTTACATTAACGTCTCGTTTCAAAACAATACTAGGGCTATTTTGGGACGGACCTCGTAACTTTGAACCGCGGTCAGATGGCAAGGACGACACCTGAGCTGGCACCTCTCTCCAAGCTTCTACACCACACCAGTGGGAAGACGTTTGGTCCTGACAGATTTAACATGAATCTAACCCGCTTACACGACGGATCATCGATGGAATTGGGTCTCGAATTTGGAACCCTGCGGTTCCGAAACCATGACCACCAAACACTGAAAAAAAACACATCTCCATTTTATTTAAATTAGACTTGATCAATAATGATAGAAAATTCCGAGTGATTAGCTACTGTAGAAAAGTGAAGAGATTGATTGCTCTTGCATTTCAGAAATTTCGTTCTGTAAACTGATTAGATTTTCTTATGAAAGGTTCTTCAACACTTTCATTAGCCTTAATTTCTTGCTTTCGACTATTTCGATTTTTAATCAAAACTGCTCAATAAAAGCCCATTTTTTTCAGCACTAAATAAATAAAAATAAATAAAATAAAACAGCATTGTTTCACAATTTTTCTGCCTCTTTCCATCGGATCTCAAATGCAAGCAAGTTGAGAATTGATGGATTATGGACATTGTTTTGTAACCAATCGTTTTTGGTAATTAATTTAATAAAGAATCTGTTATAAAAGAATCTTAATGAGAGCGAAATGGGAGTTATTGATAAGTAGACAAAAATAAAACCAAAAAACGGTGTGATCGTAACATTCCTGGCATGAAAAGAAAACGCTTATAAATGAAATAATGATTTTGCAACCATTCAATGAATAATCATTTTTATTGTTTTTATGTTTACGTCCATTTCGCCATATTTTGCAATCAATTTGTATTGATCATGATACTTGTTATTTTAATTTCAACCCCAGATATTTTGAATTTCTTTCATTTAAAAACGAATACGTTGAAAATACAATCAATAATTGAATGCAGTTATGTAATCACAATCACGGATTTGGGATTCACAACCGAAAACTATATTTATTTGCAATGGTGGCTCAACCGTTTGGGCTATAGAAATGCAGTTTCTCTGATATGATTTTAAAAACTTATTTATCCTTTTTTAATCGTATTTTCCCACAGTGAACATAAAGAACAATGAAGATGAATCAGGGGAAGTGTTTGATCTCTCTAAAATGTTCTCGCATGCTTTATAATAAAGGTGCTATCGCAGAGAATGCCTAACAATGGTTACGAAATATTGATGATTGCCTTGAATTTCGCCTTTTTTTTTAAATCTATCGTCTCATCCTTAACAAAATTCCCTACGATTAATTCTTGGAGGAGCAGTTAACAGTATCCGAAAATCAAATTTCAGTTTCAGACATGTTTTTTTAAATTGATTGAAATGAAAATTTGACACTTGTAATCATACATTTGAAATTTACTTATAATCACAAAATCACATACCAAACTTGATACTTTTAGGTCATTGTGTTTTTAAGTTATCGCATTGTGTTCCTGAAGGAATGGTCAATCCTTTGATGAATTTGGTTCACAATGTGAAGGTGTTTACACTATAGATGTTAAATCTGTGTACCAAATTTTATCCATCTTGCTCTGTTCGTTTGTAGATGTCGAATTAATTTATATTCGAAAGGCAGGACAGACAGACTTCCTCTGACTTGCTGAAAATTCGATAGACAACTGCGAACTGAGGTAGGTCAAAAAAGCAGATTCGTCAGAATCTCGAGTTCCGATTGCAATACTCTCTTTGTACGTATACGAGAAGACAAAAAATAAAAGCAACAAGAAAAACGCACTCTGAATTAACGAGTCAGAGATGTACATGCCTGACGCTGCGAAATATAGAAGTCCTCGAAATTATAAAAATTTATTCAATGCACATCTGTAAGTTACGCACTGGAAGACAAAAAGCCGTATAATCTTTTTTTTTTTTCTTTTTGAATTTAGCAATGACCAAGCGGCAGAAATTTTTGCAGCTCAGGTTTAGCGCATTAGAGCGTCGAAATGTTTGTTCTTGATTCATCTGTATTTATATTGCTTTTAAAAGTTTACTCTTAATTATAAAGTAATAATAGAGTGCATCTTAAAATGTATTTAATATTCTCACAATTCACGTGCGAGAAAATGCAATAACTACATCAGTGAAAAGAGTTGTCGTAAAATGTACTTGAAACGTTTGCATTAATATAAGAGAAACATTGTACAGCGTAAAAATTTATATTAGTAAAACAATAATTTTTTATTTAAATTTTAGAATGTTTTGGGAAACAGCTTTTAAAAAATAATATGTTCTTGCATTATTGGGGAAAAATCTTCAATATATCGAATAATTTTTAATAATAAAAAAAAAAAAACTCTCTTATAATTTCGTAATTTCGGAATGAGCACATAATTATCTAAGAAATAAAACTATATGCCAAATTTTATAATTCTTGATCTTCCGACATCTTGCTCTACAGAACTCTTTTTGTATCAGGTGTGCTGCATCACACAAATAAGATTGTTTCTAACCTATAAACATTAGTAAATTAAAGTTATATTGCCGCTTATTGCCACTCTCATGATCAGCAATAAGATTCATTGGAAAAGAAAAGAATGACTTGAACCTCCATTTCTTAATCGAACATAAAATGTCTCTATTGCTAAATATTGTTACAAATCCATAATGCTATTTTCCTACAATGCTAATGTCATTGTTCAAAAAAAGATATTTATCGCTATTCCTAATGGATGCCGAATGGATACACGTTCTAGAACAGCCCCCAACCTTGACGTCAAACTTAACAACCGTTAAACGATTTTGGAGATAAAAGGGGTTCCAGAAAATACAAGAATTATGGCTGTACCTCTAATAAGAGCTGGGATCTGAAGATTTTTCTTGAAAATTTATTTTAACGCTAGGAGTTGAAGCGATTCAGTTGATTTTTCGGTGCAGAGCGAACTTTCTACTTCTGCTTTAGGCGCTACTGCTCTTTTCTGTTTACTTGTGCTGTTTAAGCGCTGTTTTTTTGTTTCTGCCTGAATTGCAATTTTGTTACTTGTGCTCGGTATTTTTTTGTAGAGTAAAATATATTATCCAGAGTGTTGGGCATCTTTATACACACATACACTGGAACTGTTTAAGTAACAATATGTTCCTTTCTTTCGATTAAACGGCTTTTATAACGCTCAAATCCTATAAACATAATATCCTGTTCCCAAAGCAGTTTTCATAAATTAAATTGGTATCAGAAGGAGTAGGGAGCTTTAAGGGAACTGGGACGTCCTCGGCAATGAAAATTGATAAAATTTCATCCGAAATAGAGGGGATTTCTTCGCAAATAAATTCTAATGTCTGATTGAAAATTTAGGGCAAATGGTTTTTTTTAAATTATAAAACAGTAAGAAAATATTTATTTTTTTAATGGCAAATTGATTATGCGTCATGATGTGATAATTTTCAAGTTCATAACCAAATATCAATACGCTCGGAAAAAATAATTCTGAATAAAATTATTTGAAAATTAAAATAATACACGACCATAGGTTTAATAAGTACACTGAATTTATTTTTATTTAAATATACTAATAATAAAGATTTCAAAAAGATATATTAATTAAAAGGAAGGTCGCGTATTTTGAAAATCTAAAAACATATGTGATATTTTAATTGATAGATAGCCTCTGCATATCAAAACTATTGCGCAGAAAAAATATAAATATACTAGCTGACTCGGCAAACGTTCTTCTGCCATATAAATTATTTCTAGGGAATATTTTGGTTGTTAATAAAAAAATAACGAATGTATTGTAAGTGTGTGGGGATGGGATCTATGACAGAAAGAGGAATGGAGCGCTGTGGACGATGATAACCGATAAAAACAAAAAAACACCAACCATTCATTTTCTCAATGCAATGTATTTCATTAACATAACGAACATATACTTTGTTTGATATCTTAAAATTTAAACGTAAATTGAAAAAAAGTAATATATTTTTTTATCCTAAAGTATAAAAATGAAATAAAGAAAATCAAAATTCATTTCGAAGAGCAATTGAGTAAACGATATTTTTTGTCAGCCCGTTTTTAGCCAACACAAATAAACTCGAAGGATTGACCACGCGAGAACATGCCACGCATAATTGTCCGTGTGAAAACATGGTGCGAACAAATCAAAGCCGCAAACAGCCATCTTTTGGCCTCGCGACTTATTGATTGTCATTGCGAATGCCAATCTAATAGGAAATTGAACGCGTTTGAATTCAATTGGCACGTCTGTGAGAAGCATTGGAATTCGTGGCAGCAAAACACTTTCGGCTCGGAATTTGCCATTCAAAATGGTGGCTTCGATAACGTTTTTCATCAATTTTCAATGACCAATCGTGTGCCATTACGCAGCTGTTGTGGGTTCAAATTCAGAAGTAAAATAACCGGAGATCCAACTTTCAGTCGTAAAAGGTGTGGTGACATGCCTGGAAAATCCAGTGAGTTCAAATACTCTGTTGTATAATTTACATCTTCGTTAGCATCGCAAATTGTATCGATCAATTTGTATGACACCAAGTCGCCTGTCAACATTTTTTGCTGCCAGAATGGCTCTTTCTGGTAGCCACGCGTGATTTATGCATTGTGTGCGTACCTCGGGAAATATGCGGTCAATGAGAGCATTTTACGAATCAACGATAGTGCAGAACTTAGTGGGCAATTTTATGCATCCAGTATTTTCATAGGCAGCAACTTTTCCATCACATATATCTAAAAATTGATCCGAGAATGTGTCAGCAGATGGATCTTGTAACATTTGGATGCGCATGTTCATTTTTAGCAGGACTTTTTCCAACATTACGTCACAATGGCGATGATTTCAAGCAAGCGTTGATAACAGAGTACGTTGAACGTGGAATGACGGAGTAGGGACATCCTAATTACCTAGCGTTATAAAATATACTTTACAACCTATTCTCATACCTACCAAATATACATAAAATATTTCATGAAAATCGGTAGAGCCGTTTCGGAGGAGTACGAAGACAAACACCGTGACAAGAGATTTTTATATTTTAGATTTAACAGATGCTTAATATTTACAAACATCGTTATATAAGATTTCATTCATTTGTATTGAACAGAATGCATTCTATACGTATCGAAATTGGCGGGAAAAACTATTTTTATGATAGGAGCTCCTTTTAGATTCATTATTAAAAGATCTTTTATGAACTTCCGATTTTTCATACAAATTATACATTTTGGTAATTAGCGAAATGCCCCCTATTTTATTAGATTAAAATTGAAAAATGTGTTTCTTGAAAGTGATATTTTGCTTGATGAAAAGTTCTCCAAAGAACACCTCGTGCGCTTTCGATAAGATGGAAAGTTCAGAGATTAAGTGGGCGGATATTCCGACTACCATCGATTGAGTGCAATAATTCACTCCATTCCATTCTCGAGATTGACTAAATAACCACTTTTAAAGATGAGCTTAAGTTGCAAGATCCTCGCCCTATACGATGCTGTCTTCATAACGGCATTACGGAATTAATAGTTCTAAAAGGATATAATTATTATCTTTCTGGTTTAAATTAAATACATATTTTTATTAAACTGACAATATGTATTTGTAAATATTGCAATCGATTCTCCTTCTTTTCCAATTATGTTCGAGTTTCCAATTTGTGCTTTCTTGATGATTCAAGTTAACTTCCAAGATTCCATTACATTCATAATAATGAATTGTGAATTAAAAACTAAAAAGTAGAAAATAATATTAAAAAACAACAACATTTATATTTTTAATGCATAAATAAAAAATTATTTGTATTTATTTATTTTGAAATCAAAAATGAAATCTATTGAACTAATGCATTTTCTCTAATAAAATTGATTGAAAACTAGAAATTGCCTTTAAATTCACTTTGCAAAAAGCAAGTTGCAAGGGAAAAAATAGCTCATTTAAGAAATTCGAGTTCAATTTTGAAATATAGATAATAAATTTCAAAATAAATAACTGGTTATTGAACAATAAATAACATGGTCGTGTGCAATATTGCATAAATATCATTCTAGTTTATATTTAATATCTGTATTCCTATCGTATATCTTAAAACTCACATTTTCCAAGTTGTTTAACTGCGTTCATAAACAACATGAGCGTTAATAAGAAGTTATGAAACTAGTTGAATTTAACTAGCTGTCATATAACTGGAACCCATGCCTATCTAAATAAGGTATGGATGGATTATGCCATTTCACGCGTTAAGTGGCTGTTAAAATGGATGACGTCTCAAGCGCGAAAGAAAATTGCGAATTCTATTAATTCCCAGTCATCCTCCAATTGTATTGTAAGTACTTTTGTATCACTATGCATGAAATGGCTGTTTGTTCTGGTAGAATGAAGCATTATAGTTACAGTTTCATTATGACTCATTGCAATCTTTTCTTTTTGACCAGATCATTAAATTTTAATTACTATGAAGGATTATTTAACTATTCAATTGTAGCCGTAGAGTGAATGAATGTGTTGGACTCGAAAAACTAAAAATTGAAGAGTGCCTTAATATGCAAAATTAAATATATCTATATAGTTGAATTGTTGTTAATTGTTGTTATATTAACGCCCCGTTTTAAAACAACACTATGGCTATTTTGAGATGGACCTCGTAATTTTGAACCACTGTCAGATGACAAGAACGACACCTGAGTTGGCGCTCGCTTTTCCAAACTTCCGTACCACATCCACGGGAGGATGTTTGGCTCCAACGGATTTGGGGTGCAACAGGTCCGCTTACATGACGGTTCTTCAATGGAATCAGGTCTCTAATCTGAAAACCTCTGGTTCTGAAGCCGAGACCTTACCACCGGGTCATCATGGCCCCGTGGAATTTTTGCTAATCTTTTATGCGAATATACAATGTTTCTCCAGTCTTGAGGAAATTTGATACTAGTACTTAACAATAAAAGTGGAAGATCATTATCCATTTTAAATGTCAGTAAAAAATTGAGTTAATTTGACAAATTTTTGGCAATTTTAGTTATATTTTCCAAAAATATAATCTCATAAAAATATTTTTAGATTATCTTACAAAAATTTATATTTTTAAGGATATTTTTTTCAATAATTTTGCTCTGATTTTTAGAATTTGATTTGATACAAAATTCTGTAATAATGGCCTTATAGTAGCAATGATCCTTCAATCGCGTACTTTTACCAATGTTAAAATTAAGGTAAGAGATTGCTTTTTCTGAATACCAATTCCGAAGAAAAATTCCTACTTCAGCTTTTATTTCATTGCCTATACCCTTTTTAATTTATACAAACAGTGATCTGTAGTTCACTGATTCCATTAAATTCTTAATTCTCTGTTGTATTAAGAAATAGAGTAAGATTTTAAATAAATGCATTTGATAAAAGCTTATGGTGTTTGAATCTCAACTCGGCTTAGTGATATACTTGGCAATTTGGCGACAAAAATGAAGGCTCTGAAAAATGGCAGAGTTATATACTAATCTCTTTTAAGAAACTGAAATATGGGATCATTTCTGGAGAATTCCATGTAACATTACACACTGCCAAAAAACTTATAAAAACCGGAGATTCTGAGGGAAAATTATTCTTGCTCTAAAGTTGAGTCAGAAGAGCGAACTCCCTCGTTGTGCATTCTATTGCTGTTCCCAACAGCTGTTTGCTTCATTAGTTTAGATACATTAACTTTCCTTTTTAAAGTATCTCTAGACCTATTTTGGGATGGACTGCGTAATTTTGAACCACGGTCAGATGACGATGATGATGGCACCCCCTCTCCAAACTTTCATATCACACCAGCGGGAGGACATTTGGTCCCGACGAATTTAACGTGCACGAGACCCTCTTACACAACACTTCTTCGCTGGAATCGAGTCGCGAACCTGAAACCCTCCGGTTACGAAGTCAAGACCTTGTCACCTGGCTACCACGGCCCCGCTGTCTACTTCAATTGCAAGATTCTTTATTCTCACCTTATCTGTATTTTGCTGCTCATGCGCCGTTTTTCTTATTGGCATGAAACGCTACTTTCAGTTAAATCAACAGGTTGGAATTATTTCACCATACTCTTTCCGAACACAGTGGTAAACTGTATCTTTCCTAATGGTATAGTTTCAAAAGTGTATAAATAATCAGGATTTTTTCCAACATGAAATTGATATTATTTCTAATACACAAGCTTTAAATTTTTATATCAATAATGTCCGTTCAAATCTTAATATTTTAATTTTATTCAGAATCCATACGGTTAGATAAAAGCAAAAACCTACAGCAAGGGGAAACTCAATTCATCAATTAGTTATTTTATGGAAGTAATCTCTCTTATGCTCAAGATATATCTTCTTATCTGAGTAAAAATTTTGTCATTCTTAATTTGAAATCCAGCGGAGCTTTTTTTGTATGTGGGTTTTTTTTAAAAAAAATAAAGTCATTAGTCATAAATTTGTTTGCGTTGACGTACTTAAATTCATTCATTTCTCTGTAGTAAGCAAAAATTTTGCAACGAAATTCTGATTTCAGAAAGTCTTTTATAAATTTAGGTGTATTTTTCATTTTTCTTAATATAAATCTTATAACATTTTTAACGTGTTTTCTGAAGACCATTGAATTGTTAATGTCTTTTAAAGATTTTAAGAGCAAATATCCATAATTTTTACATTCTTATTAAGATTTTTTTAAGATTCAATGTTTATAAATTTGTAATTCATGATTTATTTTTGGTATTTTAATGATTACTCATTGATATTTTTTATTTACTTGATTAAATTTCGTTCTCAATCAAGTAGCATTCTAATTATGGTTTCTATAGAGTGCATTTTTTTGACAAATCAAAAAGTTTTATGCATTTTTAAAATAAAATATTTTTTTAATTGAAAACTCCGAATTTTTGATACCAAAGTAAGAAATTATTCGTAGATTCATTGATTATAAATTAACCCAGTGACCATTTTTAACCCAAATTAAAATTATTTACCCAGCTTAAAGCTTTTTGAATTTCTTGGATATACGTTATGTGATCAAAAATATTATGGCTCTTACAATTTTGCGCATTTTTTCGAATTTTTCTTGAAAGGTTAGACGAACTGCCTGAGAATTTCATATAAAAATAAATCTCACAAGAAAATGATATTTTCTCAAACCGTTTCTTAGAAAGCTGGAAATGGCTTTCAAAAACTATTATCGACTTAGTTTGCTGTGAAAAGTATTTATATGTAATTTTATAAAAATAGTACTAAATTGTAGAAGGAAGACTAATTTGGTTAAGTTCATCTGATTTTTAGTAGTAGCAGCATTAGCGCTCTCTAAATACAAATGTGTCTCAGAAATATTTTTTTAATTTATTTTCAGAAATAGGTTTTAATTTTAATTGAAATTTTATAATGCATATATTTTTGATTTTCTTATTCCTGCATTTGGCTGGAATGAAGCTGCATTTGTGCTTTCTACTATTTGCAAACTTTAAAAATATTTTTGTAATTATCTTTTTGAATTTGAACCTGAGATTCCGGGGTTTGAAGGTTAAGGAGATATTTCTTCATTGTATTAAATAAATAAAATTATGCAAAGGTCTAGAAAAGAATTTATTATAGCACATGGCCCGACGCGCACTTTACCAAGGGTCACTGGGGATAGCTTTGTGCCAGGAGCATCCACGGATAAAAAGTTACTGGCACAGTTGTTTTGTTCGAAAAATCATAAAATTTCCAAAAAATATTGAGTCTGCGGAAACAAAAAGTGTAAGACTTGTCCATTATCTGGTAAAGAACAAATTAATAATGAAATTTCAAACTTACAAATATTTTGTAAAAATAAGTATCTTATTTATCTCATGAATTGTATAGAATGTAATTTAAATTATATCGTTCAAACTAGCGCCGAACTTAATTTAAGAATTAATAACCATAGATCAGCAATTAAAAACTTTATAAAAAGTGAGATTTCTGACCACGAACTGTCGCACTTTCAATGCCATAATTTTAATAATATTAATTTCTACATTCGGGAAGATAATATTATTGACTTCAACAAAAGATTAGACTTAAAAAATATTTATATTTGTATCTTAAAAATTTTGTTTCCTTAATAGTAAGTTAAATGGGGAGGGTTACGGAGATTTAAATAATGTTTATATTTATCACAAATTTAAAATGTTTAAAGATTTTCTAAATAAGGAAACTATAATAAAACATTTAAAAGAGGTAAAGGTAGAGGTGGCAATTATCATATTATATTTGAGGAATTTCAGAATTATTGTAATCTGGATCATAATAGTGAAAACATTAAAAAATTTAGGAACTATTATTTTGATCTTAGAAAAAATAAAATAAAATGGTTTATGAATAATATATTTGGAGATCTAAAGTTTATAAATTCTTTCACTTAGTTTATAATTCTTGATCTAATTACATTTAAGCTTAATATTGGAAAAAACGATTTATTATTTAATAATAAAAATAATTTAAACAAAGAATTCTGCGTGGTAAGATTTTTGGATATTAACTTCGAAAACCCAAAATTACCAAAAATTGTACATAACAGTAAAGTATTTTTTCCTTTAAAGGATAAAGCAATTGTTTCAATAGCATTTAGTTATACACAGCGCGCCATGTCCGCGCCTTGTAAATAATTATGCTTTTCCGATGGATTAAAAATAATTTCAAAATGTAAAAAGTCTTTTCACTGCCTTCAAAACCGCATCCTGCTTCACATAAATTAATATTCATTTTAATATTTATTTAGTTAACTTTGTTTAACTATAATTACAATAGAGGTATAGTGTTCTATCTGTGAGATGTGTGAATGTGCCCCCCTTTAAAAAGGGGCTGTGCAAGCGAATGTGATGCGTGAGTGGCAAAATCGTACTCTTGGCCCTAGTTGGCGCTACTAAAATAAGAGACGTTCCCTTTCGGCTTAAAATCGTTGATTTCAAATTAGCGGGCTTGCCTATGGCAAGTGCCATTGGAAACAACAACAACAGAGGTATAGTAAAAAAATGGCTACAGTAAAATTAAACTACAAAGGTAGAGCATCCCGATTTGTTAGCAATATTTCAAAGTGACGGAATTAATAAGTTGGAAACGAAAATCAACGATATCATAAGTAGTTAAGATTGAGCATTCTGTAAAGTACTGCTTTGCTAAATCTCTGAAATGGAAGGAATTCAGTAGATGACTATTGATAATGTATCCAAGGTTCATAAACATCCATATGAATTAAGAAGAATTTCTTTGAAATCAGATCTTTGGTTGGAGCGAATGAAATAAATCTGTCACGTTCTCCGTAGAGAATGTAAGATAAAGTTGGATTTTTCCCCTCCGATTTGTTTTAGAAATGAGATTGGAGGAGAGTAGGCACTTCTTGATCATATACCTAGGAGCTTTCAGGTTTCATTCGAGGCAAAGTGGTGAAATCGAAACAGTGGCTTGAGCAGTGCGTTCATTTCATTCATTTTTCTTATTTTAATAACATATATATAAATTTGATGAGATATATTAATAAAAAAAAATCATGATAAATATCTTAGAAGAGTTTTAAATTATTTCTGAAAGTAAGTTTCCAGTCATCATTTGAGTTTGTATGATTGTAGCTAAAAATGCCTGGTCGTTAAGGATTAAACATTTTTTTCCCCTTGACATTCAGCACATACCATAAAGCAATCGAAAGAATAAAGAGGGTTTATTAACAACATCGAATAACATTTATTAATATTTTATTTCCCAGGAAATTAGTTTGTGGTGAAGCTTTATAAGCCAGATAACAGCTACCAGACACGAGTAATTTCTTTTGTCTTGTGGTCATGTTACTTTGCTACGAGCCCAACATTGCGAGTTCGGTCCTAGTTATGACCAATAGCTGCAAGTTCTTATTATTTATGAAATATAAATTATATAATATTATAGATAGATTATTATTAGATATTAAGATTTCTTATGATTTAAATAAATTATTATTAGATATTAAGATTATTTTATGATTTGGATAAATTATATTATGAGAAGTTCTGAAACAGCTCAACAGGGCATCTAAACGGAATGGATTTGTTTGTAAACTGAGTTTTATTATGTTGGTTAATTTTGCTTTTAATTTAACGTGCTACAACATGCTGCATTTATTATCTTTAAATTAGCATAATGATTTTTGTTATGAGTAACCTTTTAGAAAAATTATTTTATTAAAATTATGTTATTAAAAATATTTTCTTTCTCAAAACAGATTGCAATTGTTTTTTATGCTCTGTGATAGATTGTTCAATTGATAGACAGTTAATAAAGGGTCTGGGACAGCATTAATTCATTATGAATTATATTTAATTATTTGCTTCTATAACTCTATCAGTTTACAGTTATTTTGGAGAGTTTTAAAATGTTTCGAAGGCGAAGAACCAATAAAATGTTAAGTGCAGACGAATTAAAGACGAAACTTTATTCGCATTTAGATACAACTGGATCTCTTAATCGAATGCGTATTGAGCTGAGAGAAAAATTAATTTCTGAACTTTTAAAAAAGACATCCCCCGCCGAAACTACAGATGTCAGTGCAACTGTATATACTTTTGATAGAACAGTTTTGCCGTTGCAGGTAATTAACTTTATCTAGTACTTTAATTATTATCATTTATTATTTTCTGTATTTTCCATTATGTTCCTTTTTTCATTACTGGTTTTCTGCAGAATTTTTGTCAAACTTCATTAGGATCATGGTTCCACCTCTTGACATTTTACATCAATTGCAGAGTGTTGTAACAATGAAAAAAGATTTGTGAGTCTGATTAGTGATTGCTGAAAAGCCAAATATGGTTTTGAGGTTCTAGAGTGAAGACAAATTGGAATTAAATATTTGTTCTAAATATGAGTATTGATTCTAATTGAAAATGGATGCTTAAATGCTAGGATTGTAAAGCCTGTTAAAATACAGATTTTTCTTTATCAGAAACACAAGTAATTTAAATTAATTATGGAAATGGCCTTTTTTTAAATATATTATTAAGATGTGAAAAAAAATGAATTATTTCTTATTTATTATTAATTTAATGCTTTGCTTCCATAATTTTTTTTTTTTTTACCTAGATCTTTTTCTTTTCTTGCATATTTAATCGGAGGATTTTCTATCAAAATTCAGTAATATAAATATATATTTTTTAAAAATTTGAATTAAAATAAGATCACATATGAAAAAGGTGTTATTGTTTTTTTAACTTTGTATTTTGTCAGTTATCAACTATTTATATAAACAGCTGATGACTGACTTAAATTTTTAGATTAGCTGCAAAGAATTGTGTATAAGAAATAGTAATTAACATATGTCCATTCATTCTTCTGTGCATAAGCAACTTTATCGACATAATTAATTGATTGTTTTGAAAATAGATTGATATTGACATTCTGTCATCTCTCAAATCTACTAACAAAACTATTGAAAAATACTTCTGTTTACATTTCGAAATGAACTTGATTATAAGAGATTTGAAGTTGTATTATAAAACTTTTGCTTGCATCATAAGATATGGTTTACTTATTACTTTAGAAAATAAAATTTTAATCTTTTCTATATGTTTGCTTCATATAATCTTTTGTACTTTAAATCTATTTCCTGAAAATTTAAGGCATATCTAGATCTATTACTAGATCTAGATCTATCAATCAAATAAATAAATTATAATTTCATTAATTAAACAGAATTCTTAGTTATGATTTATATTGGATTCTTAATATAAAAAATACTTTAATTTCAGATAAGTAATTGGCTGGTATATGATCATTTGCTGAGACAAGGTTACCAGTATGCTCTATCCATCTTTGTGACTGAGGCAAATTTTCCTGCACATCCAGAAAAACTCTTAGCAGCTTGTGATATATTGATTCTTTTGGGTTTAGATAGTACTTCTTCGGAATACAAAAATATAAGCCAAATGTGTTCAACTGGCAATACTCATTCCTTATTAGTTGCTGTAATTAAATGCCTTTTTGACTTAACAACAAGGGAAGGTAGATTTTCAGAAACAAAAGAACAAAGTGAAACACAAGAGAAAAGTGGCCATAAAATAGTAGGACATGAAAGAAATTTGGATTCAGAATCATCCGAGTTAAAAGAATCTGATAAATTTCTGAAGCTAAGAAAGGAGTCTATAGATTTAAGTCTACATGATCAGGTTTCATTTATAAAAGAAGAAAAGGAGAAAGAAGTTCAGCAGTTACGACATAAATTGTTACAAGAATTAGATCGTTTACATGCTCAGGAACGTAAACAGCAGTTAGAAATTGAACAGCTGAAGAGTGAGCTTCAAAGAGAAAAAAATTATTTGTTTAGTGAGAATGAAAAATTAAGAGTAAGTATCTCTTAAAGAATATTTTTTTATATATAAAAAAGATTTGTATTCATTTGGAGAAGTAGATTATTGAACAAGTTGATTAGATTTTTATACATTCATTTATTTATCCAATTGTAAGCAATATAATTATTGTGATCTAATTTTAAATGTTTTGTGCTTATTAAAATTTTCGAAAGCTGTAATTGTTTAAAATGAAATCCATATGTTGATTTTATTTTAAAATCATGTGCTGTGTATTTCATATAATTACTTGAATTTACATATTTTCATATAATTACTTTCCCTGCAAAAAAAAAAAAAAAAAATCCTTTGAAGTTGTTATTATTTTTGGGCTGGGAGAATGGAGACTATTGTTAAATTGAAGCAGAAAACATTAAACGAAACAATAAGAAGCATAAACTGCGTTTTTAAACTATTTTTGACTAGTGATTTTATAGCAATGCTTATAATATTTCTTTTCAATTGTGTCAACCAATTGCTTCATTGACAGTGCATGATAAAATGAAAGGTAGAACTAGCATTAGGCAATAGCAACAGTTTTAAGGAAGTCTTCTTGCACATGTACTAATTTAATGTAAATCCTAGTGAAAAGTCCTTAATTGCAGTCATGTAAAGAACACCTTTCAGATATTTCTCCATCAATATATATATGTATGTGTTATTGCTGGTGTATTAAAAAATTAAGATATTTCTATGTAAAATCATTTATTTACACTCCTGTTAGTAAACAATAGAGAGTTTCCTTCATATATATTTATTTTGATTTCTTCCTGTCTTTTGTACTCTTTCACTTCTTATAAAATTTATGTTGCTAATTTTTTTTAAAAAGTAAGAAGTTTTATTATGTTAAAAGAAGGAAAATATTTCCAATTTGAAACATTTAATTCAATAGAGTATCTTATTTCTAAGAAATAACTTTTTTTTTTTTTTTTTGTATTTTCTTTCTAGCAAAAAGAATTTCTTATGGACAAAGAATATGAAAATAAACTCGAACAGAAAATAAGAGAACTTGAAACAGATTTTATTGCTAAAATTCATGCAAAAGAGAAAGAGCTAGATATTTTTCAACAAAAACTACATGAAAAAGAACAAAAGTAACTTATTTTTAAGTATATGTTTGATTTTATAAAGCTCATTTTTATGGATAAATTTTTACGTACACATGCATGGAAAAATTACTAATTCAATCTCAAAAATAAATAAATTGTTGTCCAAATAGTATATATATTGTTTTATACATTTTTTTATTCTTTATATTATTTTCATTAATTTATACCTTATTGTTGTTAGATTATAAATATGTGTATTCGAATTCTGGTGAATGAGAATTCATTCCTATTGCTTCTTATTTAAACAAGTTCAGATCATGAACATGTAGTATATGATGATATACCATTGTTTGGAATAAGACATTTTGTTGTAAATTTTTGCTTCACATCCATAGGGATACTAGAAATACTAATATCAATTTAAAATATTCTTATTGAGTGTAGTACTTGAAATAGATTTGAACAAATCTTCCAATCTTTAATTCTTAAATAGTTAAATTCATTTAACAAGAATTATTTAATGCATTCAAATATATATATATTCAAACAAATGTTTAATAATATAATTTATTATTTATAATACATGCATTGTTATGAGAAAATCTTCTAAAGACCATTTTTGCCTGCATTTACAAATTTTGATGAAAATCTGACGCAGCATTATTGTTTAAATGCATTTGTAATGTGTATTGCTACTGCCTTATTTGGGTGAAACATACATTGGAGCAGTTGCTCATGTTTTTTGTATCTTTTTTTACTTCAGTGGAAGGTTGATGTTATATTGAAGCAGTGTACTTTGCTCCTCTGACTGGGACCTAGAATGAATTTACTAGCTATGTTTGTATTTGTGCTCTCATGTTATTGATATATTTCTTCTTCATATCATAAAGTGAAGCTGTCATGCTTACCAAAGAGTCTCACATTTTTTGAGCTTTAATTAACTGTATATTTGAAACTTCTACTTTTATTTAAAAAAAAAAAGCTGATCAACAAACAAGAGTTAAACACATTCTGATAACTGAGATACAAAATAAACACTGAGAATCTTATGTGCAATTGTGGATGCCATTAAACCATGGGGCATGATTTATAAATAACATACATATTTTCATTAGATTTTTTTAAATTAAACCAAAATAAATAATTTCCATATTAATTAAGTTTAAAATATGTTGAATTGTGAAGTTTATTTCAAGAGCTTATTATAAGAAGGGCCTAATAATATGAGCTATCAAAGATCACGAAATATCTAAGTCCATCACTACATCCTGCCTTATCTACTCAGTAGAAATGGTAATCAGAAATATATATTCATAAATATTGATTGGTAGTTTAAATTTTAAAAATTATTGAACTTTTTTCCCATTAATAACCAATTTGCTATTTAAAAATACATTACTTAGAATGCTATAGAATAGCATTTCTTTGTTCTTACTATTATAAAATTTTGTTGAATGAATAATTTTGCACTTTACTATTTTAGATTGTTGTGATTTCTTTGAAATGTCTATTGTGTTTCAGTCAGTTGTTCAGGAAAGAAGATCTTTTTCTTTAAACTTAAAAATGCTATAAATGATATTTATTTAAATGATATCATGTAAATATTCTATACTTAGTTTTGCCCATCATAAAAGCTTATCAATTTAAATAACCTAAAAAAAAGTTATGCTTTATTATGCAATAATTGTATTTGTAGAATATCAATAAATTTTATTTTGATATTAAATCATTACAGTCTACAACCCAACAGTGAAATGTAAAGTATATTATCTGACAATAAAGTAATAAATGTATAATATTTATTACTTTGTAATCAATATATACGGTTTGTAAAATATACAAAATTTGTTAGTGTGACAAAAATTGTTACTGAAGAAGGCAATTTTTGTTTTGATATCTTTGTTTCATTCTAAATAAGGCTAACATATTATCACTATTATACAGTTATTTAAAAAATTTTTTTATTGGTTTGGCTGTATTGTCTGTCCTGCATATATGTCATAAAATTAGATTTTTGTGCCGTTGCTTCTAAAATTAGTGCATATTTGTAAAGTTCAGTAATTTTATGAAATGAAATATGTAATTACTCTTATACTTTACTGTGTTAGGCATTTGACCTTGTCTAATTTCGCATGTATTATGATACTTTTTAAGTTAAAGGAAAATAATAATAAAAAAAATACATGTGTTTTGAAAGAATTGAAAAGTAAACTAAAATGGAAAATATTTTCTTTTCTTTATACTATTTTAAAATTTATTTTTAGGTTAACTCTCCTCGAGATGAATATATCAAATCAGAAGGAAAGTTACATTTCTTTAAAAAAAGAATTGGAAGATATGAAGCAGATACACACGATTCTCCAAACTAAATATTCAAATCTTTTAGATGAAGTAAGAGCTCTCTTTTCATTACTAAGACATTCTAGTTTTAGAATATAAATCTCTTATGTTTTCCTAATGTCAAAGTTATGCAGTTATAAATAAAGAATCGTACATCAAAAGTTTTTGACATAATACAGATAAATTCATTTATGTGTTCATTAAAATGTAATTTTATTTAAATTGAAAGATAAACTTATATTAATTTCTATATAGTCTTCAAAATGAAAAATTTTATCCAATTTTATGAACTTTATCAAATACTGTGTATCTGCTTAATTTTTACATAAAGGCAACTTTCACTCTGCATGAAAAATTAGAATTCCATGAATTATAACATTAATTCATGGATGTTATCAATAGCACATACATATCTCTAAGTGAAGCAATAAGAAGGAATGATAATGAAAACATAATTTCAATTTAGTTCTCTTGTATTTTAGAATATCACATTCTTTTTTATGATAAAAATATAACCTATTTGGGGGGAGGGTAGCTAAAACAAGCCTAAATACTTGTAAAGCATGAAATTATTATTAAAAGATTTTTCTTGTTTATTTATTATCTGCAAATATCCTAATTAACAGAATTTTGATCATTATTGGTTATTATTTTATAAAAAAAATTATTATTAAAGGAGTTTTCCTTACCTATTTATTGTGTGAAAGCATTTCAATTGACGGAATTTTATTTATTATTTGTTTTTTAATGCATTTTCCATTATTGGAAGATTTTAACATTTATTTTTAACAGAACACCAGTCTTCTAAAGAAATTTGAATCCATGTCTGACTATGCAGTATTAAAAGGCGATTTAGAAACAAAGTCAAAAGAATTAAAAAACTTGCAGCAAGAGTTTGAAGAATATCATAAACAGACTGAAAAAGGAAAAGAGTCTTTGCGTGAAAATTTACAAAAACTTGATACAAAACTGCAGATTAAAGAAACAGAGGTAAAAAAAAGTTATTTTAAATTTTGAATATTTTGATGGATAGAATTGTTGAATGACTATTGATTCACAAGAACATATCTCTTTCCTACTCATAAAGAATTTAATCTTAGATCTTGACATGCATTAGGTGTCTGCTTATAAGTTTTGATACAGGTGGTTCTAGGTTTAATTTCTTCAAATATCTGACATACTTGTTGACACAATACATGTTAAATATGTTACATTCAAATGTATTTGACCTATTGTAGAATGAAAATTTGTAGAAAAATCCAATATCAGATAGCCTGATTATCTGTTCATTGCTCAAACTTATATTTATTCCAGTTCATAATTTTAAAATTAAATCTTAATCTTAATAAACTGAATCATTTACATAGTGCCATAAATTTGTTTTCTTTTCCTTTTAAATTATTTTCAAAATATTCGTGACAACGCCCCCCCTATAAAAGTAGTGATCCTACTTTTTGCAATTTTTGAGAAAATTGATTTTAGATCAGTTTTAAATAGATGTACAGTTATTGTAATTATTTTAAACAAGGGTATATTTATGTTCATTTTGTGTTTAGTATAAGATTTGTTAATTGGAGCTTTAATATTTTAATATATTTTAAAAAAAGAAAGAAAATATTTTATTTCCTTCTTAACACTCATAGTTAATCATAAAACTGCAGAATTATAACAGAGCTGTCACAAATCATTTATCCTTTTGGCATTACAAGAAAAACTAGACTAAATCCATAAGACATGTAAGCTTTGCGGAGCCAATACCTCTACTTGATTTCCAAAACCAGTTCTTGAAGATATTTTTGAATGATTTTAATTAAATCGATTTATAAAAAAATTTTTAATATAAAATTTAACTGAAAAACCTGCCTGTAAGAAAATTCTCTATATAAAAATACTATAATTTGAATTCAATAATAATTTTAAACAAAATGAAGAAAAATAAATAAATAAAAATAGTAAAGTTTTTACTCACTTTTAATATTTTTATGAAATTGAAATGGTTTTTTTTTTTTTTTTTTTTTTGTTATACTATGAGTGCATTTCAACTCCTGACTGTCAGAAATAAATAAAATTAAAAAATTAATTTTTCTTTTAGAATATTTTAGTGATTTTTAAGTAAGTTAGCTTATAATTATTTTACATATGGATAATGCCTTTAATAATGCCAGCCTAGCAATTTTTTAAGGAATGCATTCAGTCTACTCAGTCAAACTCAAATAATATCTTTATACTTAGAATATCTTATATATCCTCCCACATATTATTTTGCCATTTGTAGCATAATTGTCTACTATAAAATGTGTCTTAAAATATTTTTAAAAATAATTATTTAACATAAAATTAAAATAAATCATTTGAATGCCATGTGAAATATGTTTTGTGAATTTATTACTATGAGAGAAAGACTTTTTCTACTGAACTACCATTAAATGTATCTAATAAATTATTTTTATCTTTATCCCTATCTTTCTAAATGCCAATAATAGATGTTACATTTAAAATATATCAGATTAATCAATTCAAAGAAAATTTTATAATTTTTATTAAAATGCACTTGATTTAATAAAAGTGATAATTATTTTTCATTTCTATATTTATTATAAATCTGTTATTTTCATATTTTTTGTTAATTTGTTATTTTTAAAATAAAAATATACTATAAATATTTTTACACATTTTCCTAAAATATCTATTTTTGAGCTCTATAAAATTTGATGCATTTCTATTTCCTCATTTATTTGATTTGCTAGGAAATAGTATGAAATGAATTATAAGTTATGATGTAAAATATGTTGATGTTTGCATACTTGCTAATTGTTTTTTTTTTTAAATAGTTAGTAGAGACTCAAAGACAATTGAATCTAGCTCGAGATACCTTGCATATTGAAGAAGCTGTATGGCACAAAGAAAGGAGGAAATTAGAGCAAGAAGTAATTTCATCTAGAGAAATGTATCAAACTTTAATACAGAGGTTTGTAATGTAATACTTTGAATCCAACATTTATGTGGTCTGAAAAAAGAAAACTGACATTTGATACTGTATGAAAACAATTAAATTTAGTATTTTATATTCTATCACGTATCCCATATGTGACCAGTTGATTTACCCATTTTTATAATTTAAGCCAATTATTTAAAAAATTGTCATTAAAATAAGAAAACATTTACAAATATATCTATTAATAAAATAAAACAATTATTTTAGCAAAATCATTTAAATGATATTTAAAAAGAATTTTGTTTACATTTTTGCTTTGTCCTTTTAATGTCTTTTATTAAAATGTGCGGAATGTTGGTTAGCTTAAATTTGAAATCAGATTTAAAAATATTGTTTAAACCATTATACAAAATTCAATTCATAGCAATCATTTTATAACGCATTAAATGTATTTTATGTGATAATCATTTTGCTTAATGTAATTAAAATTAAATTTAAATATAAACAAACAAATCTTTTCTTATAAACCATATATATTATATGGATCCCTCTCATCTCCCTTACATAGTCCTATACGTTATTTTTCTCTTCCCTTTCCTTAGGAGAATACAAAATACTGCCCTTCAGTATTTTGTACAATGATCTTCATTGAAAATGTTCAAAATGTTGCACAATGCTTAAATTTATGTAATTTAGAAGATAAATCTGTGTGTTTTAAAACAGTGTGAAAATCATTTTTATTTCATAATACTTTCAGATATTATTCATGACATAAATGGGAAAAGGTAACAACACTTTGTTTGATTTTTAAGTAGTTAAAATTAAATTTACTTTTTTATAATTATAAGAGATATTTATGCTGCTGTTGTAATTTTCCATGTTCACATAATTTATCATGCCTTTGCTTTTTCTTTTTGATTCACAGTTTACAATCTGAAGAACTGTTTCGAGTCCGCCTGTTCTCTAAATCAGTGGTGCGCAAACTTTTTTCGACTGCGACCCCTTTTGTAGAGAAAGAATTTTTGGTGACCCCTAGAGATAATTTTGCACAAATAAGATGCATATTTGCACATTTCTTTCGTTTCATCGAATAAAAACATCATCATATTTGACTCATATTAATTCTATTTAAAATTTAAGAAAATACTTTTTGTATAACACAAAGATCAGTAAATTGTTTTTTAATGAGATGTATGCGGCTGCAAGTTTCTAATTATCTCATCAATGTTTGGATGTATATTGCAAATTGCAATTCGCATATCATCTTCAGGGTTCAAACGCGAGGGTATTTAGTTTTTATTGAAACTAGTTTGCTAAATCCAGTTTCGCATAAATACGTTGATGCAAATTGTATTAACACTCTGATGGCATTCTTGCATAAAACGGGATATTGTTTTTCCACTGATAGCCAAAATTTTTGGCAAGGCTGAGTCTTAAATTGATTTTGAAGAGTATAATCACTAATTAGATCTATCAATTGCTCTTTGTCACTAATTTGAAGAGTTGAACTGCATATGTCAAAGGAAAATGGATCACGAATCCAACCAAGATAGTTTTCAGGAAAATCCTCGAATCTTCATGAAAATTTTTTCTTTAACTTTTCAATGTGATTGGAAGTGATATTTTTAAATGTATATATATCTATATTATTTTCATTGATAAAATCGTTAAAACAAGGGAGCCTGTCGAGGTTGTTTTTATTCAGTTCAGTTTGCCAGAGACTAAGTTTATTCTTAAAAGCTTGAATTTTACTGGCTGCAGTTATGATAGTTGAATTCTCACCCTGCAAGCTCAAATTTAAGTCATTGTTTTTCGAAAATGTCAACTAAATAGCTCAGCTTCCCTAGCCAAACTTCATTGATATAATAACTTGCCAATCTATGTTTCTTTTCGATTAAAAACATGTACACTTCATTTCTTAAATCAAATATTCGTCGTAGTATTTTCCCACGTGAAAGCCATCTGACTTCGGTGTGTAACAGTAATCTCTCATAGGTTGAACCCATCTCATTGCAAAGTATTGAAAAGAGACGGCTATTGTGGCTGTTGCATTTAATGTAGTTAATTGAACTAACAGCGTTGTGCAACTCTTCATCCATATCTTTTACAACGAGAGCTTGCCGATGAATCATATAGTGATTAAATACCATATGAGGCACCACCTTCTGAATTAAGCCTCTGAGCCCTTTATTCGAACCTGTCAATGCTGCAGCACCATCAGTACAAACTACAACACAGTTTGCCCAGGTAAGGGACTTTGTTTAAAAATATTCATTTATTACTTCGAATATTTTTTCTCCAGTTGTTTTTCCTTCCAAACTTTTGCAACATAAAAATGTTTCTGTTATATCTTCATTAAAAATAAACCTAACGTAAATAATTAGTTGTGACATTTTAGTGATATCGGTAGTCTCGTCCAGTTGTAAAGAAAATACAGATGAATTTTGTATGCGCTTTATGACTTCTGACTCGATATTTCGGAAATCCGCCGAGACACAGTATCTCTTGATAATGGTATTGTTTTTAGCTCATTTCCATATTTATCACCATGCACAATTGATGTCATCTTAGTTGCTGCAGGAAGGATAAGGGATTCTCCAATTGTATGGGGTTTCATTGTTTTTCCTATTAGATAAGAAACTTCTAAAGAAGCTCGTAATGCTTTCTGAGGTATTGTCGCAAATTTCTTTAAATGTGCACTTTGAATTTTCAGATTTTCAGCTTGTCTTTGAAAAAAAATCGGCATGTTTATTTTGAAGTTCTTTATGTTTAGTTTTTAGGTGCCTGTTTAATTTAGCTGGTTTCATGCTCTCATTTGCTAATTTTTTGTTGCAAATGACACACATCGGGCGTTCTTCATCATCAACAACACAAAATGTAAAACCATACTTAATAAATTCCTCATTGTATTTTCTTATTTTTTTAGATAGGGCATTTAGTTCAGTATTTTGCGACTCCTCATCAGTATTTGTTCTTTTGTTAGCTGAAGATGTACCTGGTGTACGTTTTACCCATTTATCCATTATGAAGATAGGGGTTAAATTATTTAAACTAAAACAAATAATATATAAAATTTTATCATTTTTTTTCAAGAAATTCAATAAAATTAACAGATCTTTCTCTAATGATAGTACATACCTGATAACAAAGAGTAGCAAAGCCCGATTAAATATAAAAAATCATAATTCACAATGTCGCATAATAAAACTCGAGGATAAACTAAAACAATTGCAGGCCAACTGCTACATGCTACAACTTCATGCGAACACGTAACATCTTCACTCTGACTATCAGATACACCGCGTACCTCTCCATCTGATTGGCTGATTATGGAAGTGAATTTTTGCCCTTTCCTTGCGGTTAACATCTAGTCAAATAGGCGCTTTTCAGTAAAACTGGCGAATTACTGTGAAGAGGGCGCTATCTACCGGAGTGAAAAACTTGCATCTTCACACTTTATATACATTATGCATTACGGTCAAAGAAAGAGTGGACAGCATGAAATTCCAATTAAACAGTGAGTGACGGCGATTCACTCTTTATATGTACACTGTATGGTATGCAAAATGCAAAGATAATGCATTTAATAAAAATTTGGCGACCTATAAAAAACTTCTGGCGGCCCCCACAGGGGTTGCGACCCCTAGTTTGCGCACCACTGCTCTAAATTACCAACTGGCATTGGACTTGTTCTAATCTTGTGCAGTATATATTATTAAATAGTATAAAAAAGTAGTTTAGATTCAAAATTAATGTACTATAATATTTATAATCAGGAGTTATCTTTAGGATAGCAATTTTAATAAAAAACAGTTTATATAAGATTGTTCTTTTTCATCAACATTATTATTCAACTAGTTGGTTCACCCAAAATACTGGTTATTTTTAAGTTCAATAAAATTCTTAAGACATATTTATTTTGTGCCCATGATTTGGTCTAATTGTCAGACATTAAAGCCATGTTATTTTAATTGTCTTATGTTCTAATCATTATTTATTCAGACAAGTCCCATGACATCATAAAGCCATTAAAAACATGAATGCGCAATGCATCCATTTTCTAAGTTTTGCCATATTATAACCTTCTTTCTTATTGCTTATCCAAACTGCACTTATATTAAACGGAATCCTTCTTCCTTAGTTTTCAACATTGGAAGGAAATCACAAAATTCAGTATTTGAAAGTGAATTGAAAATAAAACTGGTTTGAAATGTCAGAGCTATTGTAGGAAGGCTAAAAATATTTTTAAAAAATTTCCTAAATTCTGGAGTTGGCACAACTAGTAAATTGGCATGATTAAAAATACAATAATTTTTTTAAAAGTTATAACAGAAAATTCCCAAAATTCTGCTTAATTTGTAATTAAATAAAATTCTAAAAAAAATAGTTCTGTATGGCACAATTTTATCCTCTGGTTGCCCTAAATTGTGTGGCTACAAATAAAACAGTTGGTCTTCAACGATCACTCACGTTCATCTTTATTATTAGTGGGGATACTGAGAAATGTTTTGCATTGGCTTACCATCCTTTATGTTAGATTTAAGATTTTTATGAATTTTGTTATTTGGGAAACATTTAAGAAGTTGCCTCTTAAAATTTAAACTTTTTTCAACCAAAGGAACCTTATTTAGGAAATAACTTTGAATGTTACATAAATAGCTTTTGGTTGGTTTGGTTCTTTGTTTTGGCTATTTTAAAGTAGTGCTTAATACCTTCATTTTCATCTATACCATTGTTTCTTAAATTTATACATTTTTGTAAATGGATGTCTGTACTTGAATCATTTCAAAGTTGGACATAGTATAATGTTCCAAGTAATCATATTTTCAACAAAATAAGGCTTATTTTCCATAGCAAATAAACAAATTTTGTTTCTGTGCAAAACTTAGCCTAAATGAAATTAAAATTACAGCATCCTTTTATACAATCACTGAAAAAATAACTGTAAAGGAGCATTAAATATATTTTATATTTGTATTTATTAATAACATTTCTTCAATTGTAAAAAAAATAAGAATCAATTGTAATACTTTTCATCATTAATCTCCATGATGTATTGCATAGTAAATAATTTCAATTTTTGCTGATATAATTATATAATTTTAGTGGAAACATGATTAATTAATCTTTAAAACCTTCTATTATGTTTTTCAGTGAATAATATCAAAATTCCATATTCACAAGTTAAAATAGTAATCAAAATATTAGAAGACAAAGCAATATTTTTATGAGTCCATACAAAAATATCTTGGGCATATCAGATAAATGGGTTTTATAAAAAGTAAATCTCTAATGCGAAATTTTATGTGTAGTTTTAAGCAATTTTGCACTGGATTATCAAAATAGTTTTATTTAACATTATAATTTTATTCAATAAATACTTATACTTTTTCATAGAGAATGTATCTTTTTTTTTTTTATAGAATTGAAGAGCAGAAGGAAGATATACAAGCTTTACATCGCACAATCCACATACTCCATTATCAACTCTCAGACAAAAGTGCTAGAAACACAGCAAGAGTTGAACCAATCATATCAAATAAATCATCATTTAAAGTACCTGACATATCAAGAAAAGAACCTGATTTTTTTAGAATTAATAGAGGAACTGATAATTCTCCCACAAAATATCGACAGAAATCTTTAAAATTTATTGAAGAGGCTAAAGATCGAATAAGTAAGCTTCAACAAGAAGCTGATGCTTTACAGTATAAAAGTTCTGTTGTGTATAGTTCTGTACCAAAAGTGCCCCCTCATGCCACTTCTAATCCATTGCAGTTGAATTTAACTGAACAGAGATTACAACCATCTACCTACCATGCAATAAAACCATTTGTTTCTGAAATGCCTTTTCCTAGTTTTGAAAATTTGATTCGTAATGAATTACCAACTTTAGATTTAAGTTTTCCTACTCACAATAAGAACCATTTAGCATATTCATATGCGAATGCTTTTAAATCTGAATCATCTGTTAGTGCACATGCAACTGCAGCTGATAAGAAGCTATCTGATGATTTGAATATGAGCTTAAAACATTCTCAAAATGTGAGTAAAAATTTAAATGCATCTTTCACTCTTTCTTCTGATATATCTTCATCAAAAAAGAATCAGCAGATTAACAATGGACTTTTTAAAATGGACAGAGAAAGTGAAGCAACTAAACAATATGATTTAAATAAAAGCAATAATTCTCAAATGCTACCTATTGAATCAGTTTTGAAAGAATCTTCATCAAACAACACAAATGTTTCAGTAACTGTGCCTTCTAATGTTCAAGAAAATGAAAATTGTGTAATAAAAAACGATGGCGATAAACTATCAGAAAAATATGATGAGAACATTGAAAATTTGCCAAAAGTTTCTTTACAAGATATTAAAGTTCCAACTCATGATAGACCTTTGATTAAAAATTTAAATGAAGGTAAAGAAAGTAAACCAGAAATACCTGTTGAAAAAGTGAAGGAAAACAAAGTCTTAGAATCTGATGTTGAAAAATCAATATCAGGACTTCAGCAGGTAACTGAAACTCCACTTATAATTGATCTTGATGCAGCGTGGAAAAGAAAGTCTTCTTTGAAATCATCCACTCTAACTTCTCCTTTTAGAAAACTACCAATAGAAATAACATCCAAGGAAATCACTCAAACAGAGTCTAGTCAACTTCAAAATGTGGAGCATGATCTTTTTGTAAGCTCCTCCAGCAAAAGCAACTTGTCTGAAAATTTTAATGTTGATTTGAGTCATGTAGGCGGACAGCAGAGTATAGAACAACAAAGAAATCATCAAGAATCAAAGGGTGGAGATACTAAAAGGCCTGAAAATTCTAAAGAAATTGAGTTCTCTCATAGAATAGAACCACAAAATAACAGTGAAGTTAAGAAATTGCAAGAAATTGGACGTCAAGGACTTACTGAAAGGGCTTTTCCTGAAGAAGCAGGAACTGTCAGTGCTGACATATCAAAATCTATAGATTCATCTGATGCAGAGAAAAAGGCCTTAAATGATCAAAAACCTGTTCATGAAGATTCTCTAAGTGAGCTTAGCGAAATCCATTTGTCTTGTGGAAGTGAACAAGAGCAGCAGAAAGAAGATTCTGATAATTGGTAAGACAATATGTTTTATTTAACGATAACTTAAAATCTCCTCCAAATAATATTTAAATTTTGAATACATATGTAATTATATTTTATTAAAATGAATTATGAAATCATTTGTGTGCATAACTTTTTTAAAATTTTACTTTTTTTAGTTAATTAAAACTTATAATCGAAATGTACTTCCCATCCTCACCCCCAAATTACAGGACTTAATATATAAATCAAATTCAATCCACTGTGTTTAAATTTGGTTATCACTTTTTGTAGCTTTTAACTTTACAGAAAAGAAATATAGAATTTTCATCTTTGTTTCTGGATGAGCATAATGTATAATATTAGAAGAAATGAAATTGTAACCTAGCTGAATGCTCCATTATGTGTGATGGATTACTGATGAGAGAAAGTATAAATAATAATTCATTTCTTATAACGACTTGAGAAAGGGGTAAATCTTTCTCTGTCTCTGCATTAGGTGTTTTCATCTAGCCTGCAATCTAAAATTTAAATTTAGTAATTTGCTGTGTGTAAGGGGGTAAACAACTGATTAATTATGTAACTATTTATTGCCAATTGTTTTTTCTAATTCATATTACTCATAAAAATTCGTGTAAGTTTATTTCTTGCAGTTAAAGAGTGAAAAACAATTTTGATAATGTTTATCTTAATAGAAATTATCATCCTAACTTTTTCTAAATATTATAGATTCAGAAATCTCAATTAACATCAAAACATTTATTTCCAAGTAATAATTCTTCTATTTACATATATAATAAAATTACACTGTCACAAACATCAGCACTGTTAGTGAATATAATACAATACATACATTGAGAGAAGTATATTCACGCAAACACATTCATTTCTTATATAGTTATAAATAATAACTGAATTTTCACAAAAGTCAAATGAATGGAGTAAATAAAATTCCATCTTGTGCATATCTGATGATATATAATATAAATGAACATGTGTCATTTTTGATCAAGATATGTTACCATCTTTCACCTTAGAGTCATTGTTGATTGCACTATTAAGATGTTGTAAAGCTGACTGGAGGGCTGAGGAAAGAGTTAATAACTGTCTTTGTCTTTCTTCTTCTAGAACCTTACAAAGTATAAAATAAATGAAGCATTACAATTCAGTATATAGTAAGTAAATAAATATTTTTAAAGTGGAAATAGTTCTATATTTAGTGAATCTGTATCTTTTAAATTACAACAGATTCTCCTTATAATTGAAGCATTTGATGAAGCCCATTATTAAAAACCCATAATAAAGCATCATATTTCATAAATTTTGTGAACTTCTAACCCTTTTGTATAAATGCATAGTTAAATGTTACATCATTTCTTAGCTTTATACAATCTTATAGAACTACATACTGTCACTGCTTTCTTTTTTCCTGCCCATTATATCTGCCCTGCCATCCCACCCATGAATCATTCATGTAATATTAATAACAGGGTTGCCACTCAAATATTGGGGGGAAATAAAAATCCCCGCACATATATTCAAGATATGACGAAATGCAAAAATAGCACTTGTGCTAGTTATAATGCTGTATGATTTTAAGGAGTGGAATAAGCAAGGAAAGAAAGTAACAATTTCACATTATTTGAAATTATAGCATATTATTATTATTATTTTTGATATTTGCATACTAAAGAAAAACAATCTATTTATTATCTAGAATTTAGAAAAGACAAAACTTATATATTAAGGCGCTGAGGGTTATATTACCTCTCATGCTCTTGAATTGTAAGTTACACAAAATTAAGGACTCGGGTGAAATAAAACACAAAACAACAACATTAAAAAACAACATTATAAAGCAAAATTACTTTTTTCAGTTATCAGTTTCATGGTGCTACTCCTTATCAAATAAGGTACAACATTTTTGTATGGCCAATCATGCATTCTCTTAGCTATTTCACTTTCAGTGAAGAGATATTTCCGATGTATCATTGAATGTATAAAAGTGATGTTGCAACGTTTAATGCCCATAAAAATTCAGCTTTAAATTATTGTAAAGTTTGAAATGTTTTTTTTTTTTCCCCTCTTCACACAGCTTCTCAAGTGATAAACAAACCCTTCAATAAACTCATGTATGAGTGATTAAATACCACTGCTATGTGTCCGCAGATTGAAAGATGCTGTTTCCGTATATTCTAATCTTTCACGCAATTACAGAAGTCTCGTACATGCTCATTGGTGGCAGTTCGGCTAAAAAATCGAAACTGGACTGATCTGTACAGAAAAAAGGGGGCAGAGTAATAAAGGTGTGTGTTTTCTTATTATTCAATCATCAATGGTATTATTTAATTTTTAGAAGTGATGAACACAATATTTTATTCTTGAAATTTTTTTTTAGGTGGGAAAAAATAAGAAAAAAATTTCCTGTGTTTTCTCGGTTGTCCCGGTGGCATGACAACCCTGTAATAAATTTATATTTTAAGCAGGAAATCGCCACCAGGAAAACACAAATTTAAAAATTGTCTACAAAACTGGGAATATACAGGGAATTTTAAGTTTATTAGTTATTTTTTTCCCCATCTAAAAAGTGCCAGTCTCTAAAGATAGCAAGAACAAACGATTGTAGCCATAGCATCCAAAAACGAACAATGCCATTCGCGATTGAGTAATGTGAAAACTCGCATCTTTTCTATCCCTTCCCCCTCTTTTTTTGTATAAATCATTCCAGTTGACTTGTGAGACAGTTGTTTATTCCGTGAGACTCCTGAACTGCAGCTAATGAGAATGCACAAGACTTCTGTAACTGTGTGAAAGAATGAAATACATTATTGGCAGGAATAGCAACATTTAATTTGCAGAAGCAGCACGATGGTGTTTAAGTCTACCATACTCGAGTTTATTGAATGGTTTGTTTTATTATGTGAGAAATTGTGAGCTCATTCAAAGTAGATTAGAGAATTTTATTAAAACAATGAACTGCTCAAAATCCCTATTTAATATGAATTGAATGGATAAAAAAATCAATCCCAATTTTCCTGAATGGGTTCAGGAAATTCCGCAAACTCCAATTGTTTTGTACTGTACGCTTCGTAATATGGAAAAACAGGCATTTACTAGTCATTCCAAAAGTTTAAAACATACAACACGCCAGTTCAAAAATATTCATAATTGATATTGGACTTTGTATCTAAAAGGAATACAAGAAAAGATGGCACATCAAAAAATAATGTATTCAAATGATATATCAAATATTTTTTACATTTCTTCACTGAAAGTGAAAGAGACAACCATACAAAAATGTCATTTTATTTTTTACAAATTAGCATCACGGAACTGATAGCTGAAAAATTTGCAAAAATTGATGCTAAAATACATAAATTGGCAGAAATGAATAAATAAAAAAAATAATTTTGCATTGTAATGTTTTTTGTTAAGCAATCATTAAATGATATGTATTATAACAAAAATATTTTGTATTTTATTTCACTCAAGTCCTGAATTTTGTGAGATTTACAATTAAAGAGCACGAGAGGTAATATATAAATTGTTTTGCTAAATTCTAGTTGAAAATGGTCTAGCTTAAAACCAAGTGTCCATTTGATAAATTAATGATGGATCAGTGTTGTCTTTTTCTAAATTTTTAATTAACAGCACACAAGATGGTAAGAAGATCCAAATGGCAAGAATTTTGGTTATTGTGGGTTTCAAATGATAATTTGGACTGTGATTACCCGCACCAGCTGTTGCCCAAATCCACACAGCGCCTTTGTTTTACATTCGTGATCAGGAGTGCACATGCAAAAAGAGGAATTATGTTTTGTTCCTGTATGTAAAGATAAAACTTCCTTTAATATGGTATCACTAATGTTAAACTACTGCTTCTTTTCCTTGTGTTTTCCAATCCTTAAAATCATACTGTATTATAACTAGCACATGAGTGCTGTTCACACATATCTCGTATCTTGAATATCCATTCAGATATCCTCCCCCCCCCAGATTTGAGTGGCAAGACTATTTAAAATTGATACACTTTTTATATAATTTCATTAATTAAATAGTAGGTATACAAATAACTTTATAAATCATTCCTACAAAGTTGATTGATTCTGAAATAGAAATTTTGCAAGAATGTTTAAATAGGATTGAATAAGTGTATAAATTTTAAATGTTTTTATAGTTACCCTTTTTTGTTGATCTTTGTGCTTTTCCAGTTCTGCTTTAATTGACTGCATCAAATTACTGCTTTGATTATCTCCAGAATTTGAATTCTGAACAGCTTCCTACAAGTTCAGAAAATATGTTGATTAGTATATCTTATTCAAACACTGTAATATGTAATACAGAGGATATGATGTAATGGTTTGACACTCAATTTTTTATATTCAGGAACATACATATGTCCCTGAATTCATGGGATTCTTATAAAGAAGCATCTTTTTTTGGAGCAATATGGAATCGGAAATAAAAAGTGTAGATGGAAAAAATATATTTTTAATTCAAATTTTAATTAAATGAAAGGAAGGCTTTTTACTTACATAAAATTGCAGCAAGTGCACAAATGTGCCACCACCAACATTGATACAAGATTAGTAGTATGTATCAAGTGATTGGTGTACTTTTCCAAAGATGCCAGATGTTTCGCAAGCAGTTGCTGCACCCTGAAAGTTTTGCAACGAGGACTTCATCGGAGTCAATAGGACACTGTATTTCTCAGTTGTGCTTCAATTTACTTGTTTCATCTACACTTTTCATTTTCTACCCCATATTGTTATACAAACCAGCGGGAGTGGTCTTCCCAAAGCTTTCTTCCATACTCTCTAATAATGTTATTCCAAAGAATACCTTGCATGGCATTGATGCACAATAGTAACGAAATATTAATCTTTGAAATTTTTACTGTATCTATCATGTAATTCTTGATGACTATTTTGACAGTTAATCTTTGTCATGTAGTCGCTATTAACCGAAACTCCAATTTGGGTGTTGGATGTGTTTTTCCCATTAAATCAAAAATTTGAAATTTTTTATGGAATTATCTCCAGCTATTGAAATCAAAATTTGACACTGAATTGCATTTTTGAATTATTTCATTTACATGTTTCCGAAAGTACAGACCAAAAGACGATCAACTCTTAGTTGGATTTGATAGACATCTACACTACAGATGTTAAATCTGTGTATTGAGTTTTATTCATTTAGCTCTTTTGCTTTTGTTGTTATCCTATTAACTTATATTCACATTTCCGGATAGACAGATGGTAAATCTTTGCACCAAATTTTTATCAGTTCAACTTATATTCAGACAGCCAGACAAAGAGACTCCCTCTGGATGGATTTTGCTCATAATTTGATAAAAATCTACAAATTTGGTGCAGAGACTGTATACCGAATTTCATCCATCTAATCCAAAGCCTTTTTTAGTTATCTTTATTGCAGACAAATACACCTTTTCCCAAAAATATGGTTTTCGAACTCCGGGAGGTCTAAAATGTAGATTCATCAAAATCATGAGTTTGAATTCTTTTGTGATTAAAATTCTTTCTTTATACTTCATATATAAGAAAATAAAAATGCTTCTTAATTTGAAAAATGTTTGGTCCATGAATTAAGGGAAACTTTGTATATATAAAAGATTTCATAATTTCTCGCATATTATCCAAGAAGATGACTTGCAAAAGTATACCTTTCATTAGGAGGAATGCAATTGCACATTTTTTTTTTACAAATATGATAGCATTTTTTTTTTCCCCCCCCCCCCCCCCATTACAATTTCATGGGCGATCTGCAGAGTATCTACCTCATATCCTTGTCCGACACAGTGCATATAATTCTAGTAAAAAAGGAAGCAAGAATAAGTAAAGCACACAACTGGTCAATTTATTTGTACAAAATTCATAGTTGAAGGTGATAAAAACACTACACATACTAACAATTACCTAAAAACTGCATATAAACTATCTGTATATATTTATTTTGTAATATAACAGTACTAGCCAATGTACCTATGGCTTTTATATGAAAGGAAGAAAAAAAAAACTTTTATTTTTTACAGTTTTCAAGTTCTTGCATTCAGTTTCTTTTGGAGGTTTTAGAATTCTCAACCACAATTAATTAATATTAAAAAACTTGCAAATAAACAATATTTTTAGTTTATTAGTGCCTATGTGTAATGATTGCTTAAAAGTTTCAATTGTAGAATTTAATAGCATATAATAAGCTGCAAACAAAAAAAGAGTTTTTAGATTGATAAAGGAAATTTTAAAAGGTTAACTTTTAAGGTAAAGAATGAGAATTTGAAGAGAAAAAAATCTGAAAGGCTCAGTCTTAGATATTTAAATCGTTCTTGATTTAATTTGTGATGCAATAGCACACAGACATCATAATATCAACTACTATTAAAATACACTTAAGACACAGGTAAATACTATTTATGAAGCAAATTTGAAAATGCTTTACTAAATGTAAATAAACTTATTATATGAAAATATTCTTAATCCAGTTCATATTTTATATAGGGATTCACACCTGTATGGTTTTATGAAACATGATTTTTTAAATTTCATTTATGTTAAATCCAATATTTGGATTTTGGAATCTGATGATAGAACAGTAATGATTAACAGGGTTGAGGGGAAATGCCCGAGTTTTATGAAGCTAAAAAATACAAAGTTAAAGACAAATATATAAATTGAAATAAAATCGTATTCAATGAATTCAAACTAGAAACAGGCCATTAAAAAGATGTATAACATACCAACTGACAGGGCCCAATTAATAAATAGGAAAACTAAGCATTTGCCTAAAAGTCCCACAATCTCCAGTTTTTCCTTATGCAGCTTTCAAACAAATTTAATTTACAAGGGTCATTTAAATTACATTAATTAGCTTGTTGAAATACTATAAATGTTACTTAAACAATAATTCTATCAAATTATTAAGTTCTAATTAACGAAATTTTTAAGTTCTATTGTTTTATAATTCTAACAGGAAATGTTGCTTTACAATTTCTTTAATTATATTGCTTAAAATTAATTTAAATTTTAGTATCTTGCCTTCAAAAAGATTTAAAACATTTTATTATTTCAGTTTAGTAAAGTTTTATATTTAAAACAATTTAAATAAAAAAATGAAATCAAAAAAATTTCTGGTCTTGCAAGTGTGAAGAAGGGGGTGCCAAGACTTATATTGCCCCAGAAGGGCCTAATCCCAATCTAAATGATTAGTAAATTAGGATGGATTAAAAAATTTTAATGGGCTACAAATATAAGGCATTTTAAATTAGTAAATCAGTAAAAGAAATTACAAATATTTTAAGATGTGCATATCTCTACTAATGTTAAAGATGAATGTGTCTGTTGGCTATATACAGCTATAAATTGTTTGACTTCCAGCTATGAAATTGAGCACATCTTGGAAAGTGGGATGTGCATCTCAGAACATTTATTTTTATAAAAAAAATTAACTGACTAAAAATTAAGCAAATTTTTGACATCAACTTCGATAACTCATGAAAATCTAACAGCACAAAAATAAATTTCATACCAATTCAAAATTTAAAATATCATCTTTTTAATGATACCGATTTAATAGTCTTCAAAATTTTTGAAATTTAAAAAAAATTATATATTGCCTAATTTTCAACAGCAGATTACATTGTCCTGAAATTCAAACCATTATCATTGTTTCATTCAATATTGGAAGAAACAATAAAAATGGTTTCAAAAGAAAAAAATTCCATAATTTTTTTCTCTCTATTGAAATTTCAAAAAGAAGGAACCATTTAATATTTGCAGAGTTTACTAGACAAATAAAAAGAAGTAAAGCTACATTATATGAAATTCAAAAGACAGATGAATTGGACCTTTATATTTTCAACAGCACTATAATGTTATGGGATTGATCTCCATTAAAAAGATTAATGTACACAATAAACAGAACATAAGTAAGACAATTAAAATAACAGCTTTAATGTCTGAAAATTTGGCAAAATCATGGACATTAAGTTTTATATTTAAATAGCATTAAATATAAAAAAAATAACGCCTTGCAAATCAGCTGTTTGCCAAAGGCAATTAGTTATGAAATAAATATGAAAGTGTTCAAAGAAACGAACCTAATTTTAACAGTGACAAAAGCACAATTGATAGATGCCACTAAACAATGGAATGAGTATAATATTACAAAAAAAAAAAACATTTACAAATTGGCTTTAAAAGGAGGATAATAGTTATACCAAAATGAAATTGGTGGTTAATTCTATAAGGTACTAAGGAACATGTGCATTGGATTTAATTTGAAAGTTTGATTTTCACTTCATTTCATCAAATTTTTTTATCATTGTTTAGATTCAACAAACAGATGTATTTATCTACATAGAAAAATATTTACAAGTTTATTAGAAATGAATAACGATTTAAATATTTGATGAACAATTAATTTGTAATGCTATTTTATAATTATATTTTCCATTTTTAAAAAACAACCTAGTTGTTGTTAACTGTAAATAAATAAAATAAAAAAAAAGAAAATCAGACACTTACACAAACAAGTTGAGATAAATTTCCTGAAAGATGCTGTGCTGTTTGCTGGACAACAGTTTCGATGGCTGATTTCACCTGATGACACTGTTCATCAAATTTTTTGGATAAACGCTTTTCCATTTCTGCATATTCTCTCTGTATGTTAGACTCTAAAACTTGTAGCTGCAAAATAAATGAAAAGCTGATTTATATATGCAATGAAATCTGTTAATCTATTTCAAATCCTAATTAATTTTTTATCTTAAATTAGCTTGTATTAGTTTGTTCTGAAATTTTCTCTTATTTCCTAATCTAAATGCTCCCCTTTTTTTTTAAATTTAATTATTTCTAAAAAGTGTTTTCAAAAGTTGTGATTAATATAACTTGCCAGATTCAAGAACAGAGATAAAAAATCTCTAACCCTATGGCCTTCCTTTCAAGATGCCTAAGATTCCTTTACTTATATCTACATATATCAAAGACCTTATAAAACCCTTTTAGTAAAAGCGCAAAGGGAAAAACTTCTCATACTTTCCACTTGTGTCCAGTGTGAAAGAATGCAAATTTAAATACTCATCCCCATGTACAAACCCACCTGTAGAAAAATAAATAGAAGTTAGATCAAAAATCGTTGTCTTCTTGTCGGCCACTCATCTGCTAAAATATTGCATGCATATAGTATACCAATTGAAGCATACACCAATAATTGGAAAATATGTCTATTAGTCTGAGGCTTTAATCTTTCAAGAAAAATTTAAATTTTTAATTTAATACTCTAAAAATTTAAAATATAACATTAAAAAAACATAACACACTTAGTTTGATAAAAATTTTTAATACAACTTAAGAAAATGAGACTAATGAGAGATTCTATTGCACACTTGATTATAATTTACCAATAACTATGTCCACAGAAGATTTTGAGTTGTTAATCAATTTTTCAAATACTAACATGCTTTAATATATATTATATTTTACAAATTACAGCAGTTACTTGAAATATTTTATGATTACACTGAATCGACAAATATAATAATAAATAAGAATAAGAATGAAAGAAAAGAATTAGATTTCCATGCAAGATCGTAGGTAAAATGTTGACTTGATGCATATTTATAAATAATAAAAAGGAAAACTGTTATATAAAATTTTTGAAAGAAATTGGAATTTTTGTCATAAAAAAATTCAGAAATTTTAAATAAAAATAGAAATTTATAGAAAGAATGATTTTAATATCAATCTATTCCTGCTGTGATTCTAGTAAGTTCTTATACCTACAGTTATGATAAATATATCATAAATCATATATAAATGAACAATATATGGTTTAATGATAATAAATGACTTTTCGTGATGTTTTTTTGAATTCTTATGAATGCTTTAAATATTCGTTTGTATTTTATGTATTAAATTTCAATAATTAAATTCAATATGATGATACATTTACTAACCCTATTACAAATCCCACTTTTCATTTCTTCCAAATTTTGTCGAGATGCTTCTAATTCATTTCTTTCTTCTATTTGACTTTGTTTGATAGCAGCAATTTCTTCCTGTAAAAGAATACGAAAAAGAAATGTAGTGCTTTTTTTTAGCTGTATTAAGTTATAACGAAAGTGGCTATATTCTAAGAAAAATTATTCTCTCATACATAATGATTTTTTCCATCATTCATGAACAAGAGCTCCCACCCAACCACCCAAAAAATCTTTGATTTAAATTAACAAAATGCAAGTGAAATGAAAAAATAAATAATAATACCTGGATTTGTCTCAAATCTTGTCTCCAATCAGCATTATTTAAATGCCTCATTTCTGATAATCTCTGTTCTAGAGTTTCCTTAAATAAAAAAATATGAAAACAATATATATTTCTTATTGTATCATTTATGAGCATATTTTTTCATATTTTGATGTTGTTTTGAGAAATTTACTTAAGAACTTACGAATAAAATTCAATTGTGTATTTTACAATTAAATGTAAAAACATTTTCTTTACAATGCCAATAAATTGTCATCTAAATTTATTGATTAGTGAGTTTTAATGGTGTAAGAAGCATGTGTAGCAAAATGAGTCAAACTTGCATGACATTTGATTTGTGGTCAAACTTGCAAACTGACATTTGATTTGTGGATAGAGATTTGGAAATAATTAAAAATGAAAACAAGTTCTTGGTGATCTAAAAATTTTGTAATTATAAAATTTGTGGCACAAAATTCTTTAATCAAAAGTATTTCATTAAAGTCTCTTTCCTTAATAAAGATTTTAATTATATATAACATTTTATAATTATGTATGATGAAATCTGCCTAGATAAAATGTAGGAACGTTTAATGATAATATTGAAATAAAATATAAATTTAAAACAACAATTATAAAAATTATATGCAATCACAGAATATAGCAACACAGAAAGTCATAATCTTTTGCCATGTTTACACTTTTTTTATATATAGTTTTAACAAGTATAAACTTAAATGAGAAACAATATGCAATTTTCAAATAAGTGGAGATGAAATGGTAGACTATGTTTCTAAATTAATATTAATATTATCACTAAAGATTCCAAAAGAACTATAATTAGTAACTTCTAATAATTTTTAATTATTTGAACTGAAATTCAGTCAGTAGTTCACGTAGTTTTCAGATTTACAAGTGCTTGCAGATGCCCCCCCCCCTTTAGGAGGCTCTGAGATGCTTAGAAGATTACACATGTTTAGAAAATTTCTCAATAATAGATTAATCATCTTGAGTATTTATATTATATTCAGAATTTTTTTTAATACCATATTGTTAAAACTGGGAGCTATTTTAAATTCAAGATATAAAGAGCATAAGAGTTCTGCAGAAATGCTAATCGTTCTTACCTGATTTCTTTGTAACCTTGTATTTAAATCATTGATTTGAGCTTGGCTACTAATAACCTGCTGTTCTAGTTCAACATTTCTTTGTCTTAAACCACTAACTTGCTCTTCCAAGAGAGCCCGGCTATGTTCAGCATTTTCTAATTGTTGATTCAGTCTATCTATGTGGGCGACAGGCATTCTCCCATCCAAGCCATTATCCATGTGATCCATTACTACAGCAAGAGCTGCATCTGAATATATAAATAAAAAAACAATATGAAGGATAAAAAGATTTCATTCAATAAAATTTCTAAAACTTATTTTAACTAATATACAGAGAGATATTTTTGTAACATTTGCAATTCTTAAAGTTTTATTGTTAAAATGCATATAAAATTTTAAAGAATGATTAGGTAATAAATAGCAGTATATAAACATTTTTTTTTGATCAACAAAATTCTTGATTTATTATTTTATGAAAAAAATCAAAATTAATAATTAAATTTGCTAAAAATCAAAGATATTAAAAATTAAAGTTATACACATTTTCTCAAGAATGCAATTTAGTAAGATTTATATATTTTTTTAAAAATGCATTATTAAAATTATAGTGATGAATTATTTCATCCAAAAGGGGATTGCAGAGATAGGATAGGTACAATTTCAATAATATTTCCTAGTAATGTGCGATTTAATTTTAAATGGTTAAAGAATGCAGAACACATAATTTAAATTGTAAATTTTATTTATGTATTTAGTGTACAGCCACAAAATGGTGAAAAAATTTGAAATTAAAGTCAGCAAATTAAATATAAAATAGCAAAACAGAAACAATTTCAAACATTTATTATGAAAACGAAACATTTTGGAATTTATTTTGGTACTTATTTATTCAAAATGTAGTAAGAAAAATAAATGAGCATTATACTTTTTCCAGGCAAACTTTTTAAAACAAAATTATGTGTTGTGCAGCTCATTTTGATCTTGCACATAAGAATTCATTTCCTTTTACTCATAGAATCAGATCATAAGTAAATAAATTTGAAAAAAAAATAATAATAACTGAAACTGTGAAGAGGAAATAGCAAACATATAGAGAATACATATTTTAAACAATAAAGCAAACTTTCATCAAATATTTTATTTTCAAATTTAAAAAAATCATTATTGTAATTATATACATGTATATCAGGGTGGCCAGATGACCGGGAATTCCAGGAGGTCAGGTAAAATCAGTGAAATTTATCAAAAAACTGGATTTAAAAAAAAAAAATTGGTAATTTTTATTGAATGTGATAATTTGCTGGTATTTTTTCATAAGTAGAATGAAAATCAAACTTCTACTGATAGTCTAAAACAGTCTATAGAAAAGTAAGATTAACCACTGTATCTAATTTATTGTACATATGTACAAATATATAATATTTTTGGCAAAAGTTTTTTTTTTTTTAGAATGTCATTGACAAAATTAGAGCTCCTGTTACTGTTATGATTTTAAAACTTTATTGATTCTCTTTTATTTAAAATGATATCTATGAAGATATTCTCACTCCCTTTTCCTTCAAACATAAAATCAATCATACCTTGTGTTATGTGAGCAAAAGTATGAATTCTGGGTATTAATATTCAAAACTGAATGACCCATTATTGAACTGAATGACCCATTATTATAATTCCAAAACAATTTATTTTAATTAAATAACTATTTAACAATAAATTTCCCCCTTGAAGATCTTTTTGCTGAATTATAAAATATTGGATGTTATTACTATTATTTCTGTAAAACATTTTTTTTTCTTTATTTTTAAACATTATGAACACAGATTTCTAAATTCTTCTGATGAATGAATGCTATAGATATCATGAGATAGGCATTATTACTAACATTTTCTTTTTAATTTCGAGTTTAAAATTCTTCATACATTCAATAAAATGCTTTACAATTTAAAAATAATATTAAACATGAGAAATTAATTTGTTTGATACTATATAGATACATGTGCCTCTTGTAATTTTTTCAAAAATTTTCTTTTAAAGTGAAGGGCAATATTTTTTTAATGCAGTTTGATGTATATGAAACTTTGACACAAAAATTGACAAAATTCACTGATACTACCTTTTTCTCAAATTTACTTTTCTAGAGCATTTTTAATTTTATGCAGAAAAAAAGAAAAGTGATAAAGACTAATTTTCCATTTTTTTCTCTATTTTAAGGGTTTAAGCATTGAGCCAGTATGCAAGCTTTTATTATTATTAAAGTTGGTAAGCTAAAAGTCAATGCAACTTTGCTTTCATTGAAGAATTTTTCTTATTTTGTTGCAGATTTCATTTTGTATTTGTAAATGAATTTTTTCTGTTAGTAAAATTATTGTTCAGTTTTGATTGATCGTGTTAGTAAACAAGAATGAAAGGAAACAAATATTCTTAAGCACTCTGCAATGTGAATATATTTTTGTACTGCCTTTTTCATGAGTAAATTTGACAAATGATTCTGACATATGACTGGTTGGCAAAAAGTCAGTCTAGATGGGCATGTATCTTCTAGTGTTGGTTAATGTATTTGTAAAAGAAAGGAAGGGTTTTACACAATTGAAGCTTATCTGAAATTCAATAAATAAAAATAATATTATATATATTTTGAGAATTAAATTTTATTTTACATGGATTTTAGTTTAAAGAGTAGAACAATTTTTCAAATAAAGAACATGTTATACAATAATTAAAGAGAATAAAATAAAGCAATGTCACTTTGAAGATGTTAGAAACATCTGAAAAAAGCCAGGGAAATTCAAACAGCAGAAATGTTGGCCACCCTGTATATGTTACTTTTATGTAATCAACAGAAGCTCTAAATATTGTCTTTTGATTTTATATTTGTTTCTTGCTTTTGTTATTCAGATGTCATTTCTAAATTTATTCAATTCAATACTGTATTGTACAGATCAGGACTGCTTTAAAAAAATGTTTCAAAATATTTTGAATGAAAATTTTTTTAAACTTCACTTTTATCCAAAAAAAAACAAAAAAAAAACAATTCTATAATTACAATATTTGACAATAAATGTGATAATGAATCACTATTTAGTGATATATAGATAAAAATTCTAATTTAAATATTTCTTGAATTGTTTTTTGCTGACACATATCAAGATGATTTTTCTCATAAATATTGAAGAATTTGGAAGATAAAGAAATTAAATAATTTTTCACAGCCAAAATTTCAACATGACCACATTTGGAATAACGACACAGAATATAAAAAGCCTCCTTATCAATTACTAGCTCTATAAGAATAGAAGAAGAAAAAACAGTGATTGCAATAAAGTATTTACACTAAAAAAACACAAACCATGAACATTATCTGGTGTGATGCGTCCACCAACAGCTTGATTGGTCCCTAAGGAAACATCTGGTGGGTTTAAAGTTCGCATTTGTTGAGGCATGTGTCTGGGATCTTCATGACTGACACTGGGTCCCGGCCAAGC
>JAPMOR010031874.1:0-18788 GCA_026543865.1 Argiope aurantia | reverse complement strand
TATATTATATATATATATATATATATATATATATATATATATATAAGCATTATCTTATGTGAAGCAGGATGCAGTTTTGAAGATAGTGAAAAGACTTTCAGTTTCGTGACATCATTTTATTTCATTTTGAAGAAGCAGGCATATGTACAAGCAATGAGCACACAGAACGACACAAAGAGAAAAGAGGAAAAAGCTCTTGAACATTTTATTACTGGTCTTATATAACCAGCAAAATTGATAAGGAAAATATTTCTTCATAGTGCTAATATAATGAGATTTCGATAGCGATTTTCGCTACACACACTGTCAAGGCAGGGGAAACACAGGGAGGTTTTAAAAAAGAATTTGTCTCGTCAGCGGTATTTTGTTGAGGGTGGGAAAGTTAGGCTTTTAGCTTATTCTGCAATTTTATAAAGCTTCTCTTGAATTAATTAAGTAGAGACAGTGTAATTGGATCACAAAATAAGAGAATGAACTTACTATGGGCTAAATTAAGATAAAATCTTGGAAGTTAATTAAATTGAAATTAAGAGTTTAAAATATCATTACATATATATATATATATATATGCCCAATAATGATTTGTTTTCAAATTCACAAGAATGAAAAATGCATAACAAAATAAATAAGTTATATTTTCAACTAAAAGTTACTCTAGAAACAAAAATATTCTAGGCATAAGGTAACAATAATATAAATTCAAAATCCTAAAAGATATGTACAGTTTAATTTCAATTAAAAAAAATTGTAACTTCCAATTAGCTTCAGAGTAAAAAATAAAAGACTTGTATAATGGTCTAAACTTATAAATTATTAAATTTCTAGAGTATAAAAAAGAATGTATTTTATTAATGTAAATTAAAGAGGAAATAATGCTTATCATTAACTAACTGGTTCATCTAATAAAAAGTTGATACTCAGAATAAACAACACATAAATTAAAAATAACTCTTTGTTAGAGCTGGAAAAAAATCTACTGGTTGAAATTTAAAAATTATTCATAAAATATGAATAATTAGTATTCAGAGTATAGTTATTTTGTTTTTTAATGCTTTTTTTCAGAATTTTTTTAATGAGTGAATACATTGTTACTTTAAATTATGATCAAGATAAAAAATTACACAAATTTACTAAACATAAACTATTAAATGATGCCATTTGAAAAATATTTTTTGAAAGACATAAACAAATTATCTAAAATATGAATGTTAATTAAATTTATTTAATAATAAAACTTTTTTTAAAAAACCCTAAAAATAAAGGCAAAAGCAGAAACTTTATTTTGAAGAATTATGGAAACTTCAATTAAACAAAAGAAAACCTGCCATGGAGATAGTCACAAATTTTGACAAAATTGTATAGTAATAACTTTTTTTGAAGAGGAAATGCAAATAATCAATTAATAACAAGAATTCAATTATTACAATTTTATATATAATTTATTTTTATATTACTTCAGTGCAGTCAAGTATGAAACATTTTTCATATAATCTAACAATCAATTAAATGGAAACAATAATCTGATTTCGCTATTTATTTACACAAACGCAATTACCTGGGAATGTAGCCCATGGCGAAGGAGCTGGTTGAGCTTGCATGCGTTCTACTCCACCCTGAACATAAATAAAAAATTTTTAGTTTCATTACTTTTCTAGAAAATAATTATCATTAAAAACAAATGGCATACAATAAAAACAATTCTTAATAATTCATTGCACCATATTGTATTTTTAGATTTTTGGTTAGTATTCTTTCAACATACAATAAACACAACTGACACAACAAAACAACTTTATTGTAAGAACAAATGTGTGAATTCTCAATTCAAATCCGGAGAATTTTTATTGTTTTTCATTGCAATCAATGTATCTTATTAATTCAATAAAAACTATAAGAATTAAAATACATATTGCTTGCAGTGCAAGTAAGTAGTTATAAGAATACCGAAATAAAATTACCCAATTTAGCTTTCAAAATACAAAAATAGCAAATCTAATAGTTTTTTAATTTCTTGCATTCGATTTTTTAGCATTTATAGCAAATTAAAACTTCCATGATGAAGATATCAAAGGAAAAAAAAAAAAAAAAAAAAAAAAAAAAAAAGTCAATCAAAGAAAATTAAGTGTCTATTTAATATGTAGCTAAATCGAAGGAAGAGAAGAGAAATGTTTCCTCTTAACTTTCTCATGTATATTCCAATACAGTCAATTTTGCCATGGTATAGGAGATCTTCAAAACATCGTAAAGAAAATTAAGTATCCATTTTGAAACTGTAGCTCTCCCCTTTAAACCACTAACTGACTAGGCTGAAAATAAACTGAATATAAATCTAAAATTTTGATGTGAACTCTACAGACTAAATTTGATTTTATATTAAACTTCTGGCATCTTTTAGTTATGGTCTTCATATACACACAATCAGAAAATAGAATGTAATTGGAAAAATTGCAGTTTATAAGGTATTCGCTAACATCCAAGTGAATTTTTGATGAATTCAAAACTTTCATTTGTATACTTCATAATAGTTATTAAAAAAAATCTGATTAGTTATTAGTTAGTCAACACAGTAGGCAAAATAAGAATTTAGACTGAAGATGAGAAATAAGAAATCTTAAGAGATTGTTATCTACAAAATACCAGACAATCACATAACAAAAAAATTTCTGGACATGATTTTAAAAGAAGAAAAAAAGATACTTTCTCTTGAAACAGTATTGACAAATAATTTTTCTTTAAACTAATTTAGGAAATGAGATGTCTCAATTAATTTTTATTATTAATCTAAATGAAAAGTAATTTAATCAGATATTAAATTATTTTTCAAAGTGAAATACATATTGATATCCACCAATTTTATAGAGTTTGGTTTAAAGAAATATACAATTATATTATTAATTTAAAACAATACATAAATCATAAAATAATTTTCATTAGAAATGACTTTAAATAATGCACATAAGTTTCTGCCCAATCATTATATTTAGAGTTATAATTTTTTAGATAGCTTAATTTTTTCTGACAGGATCATTGTTTCAGAATGATTTACAAAAGGAAAATAAAACAATTACCTTCAAATTTTAATTCATAAATATTTCAAAGAAAATTTTTGGCTATATAATTATGTATATGAAATGATTTTAGAGTTGGAATTGTAACGCAGAAAATATAATTAAGAGAACATGACTTTACTTCAAAGCCTTCAAATTCTCCAAATTCATCATCTTCATCTTGTCCATCATCTGCAGCTTCAAGTCCATCGGGTAACTAAAAATTTATCAATGACAATTCTTTGCAACTACTTTTTTTTTTTTGTCAGTTCTTAAAACAAAAATTGTGTTTAAAATACAACAAAGTAATGAATAATTGTAAACAAAAGAAATGCAAGTAAAATTTTTAATTTCACAAAAATAAGAAACTAAATAAAAAATTAATTCATATAATTAATTTTTTAAAAAAATATATTAATTACTTACTAAATAGGAATCTTACTTTATCGATTTCTTATCAAAATCTAAATATAACACATTTTAGTAATAGCCATTCTTAAACTTCCTCTTAAGTTATTCAAATGTAATTGTAATGTCATATTTGTATGGCAAATAATTTCATTCTTGAAAGTAAAACTTATTTCAACAATTTAATTGCATGTACTTAGAATGAAACATTACTAGATTTGTATTGTTACTTTATCATCAACAAGATTCTAATCTTAAGTAATCTAAGATAAATTGGCAAAACTTCATAAATATAGCAGTGTAGTGCCATTAAAAAAAAATTCATATTTTACATACAACTAAGAAATAAACATATATTTATTAATCATCTTGTTTTTTCTACTAAGAAAAAAGCAATAACATTTAGGAGAAAAATTTAACATTCATATGATATTAAGAAATTTATTTGACATTTTCAAGTAACATAAAATTTAGCACTATATTATATTTTCACCTATCATCAAGATATTCAAAGTTTTTTTAAAAACATTATATTAAGTTTGAATATTGACTAAAATTAATCATCGGTGAATCAAGAATCATGCGAAAAAAAATTATGTATCAGTTTAAAGAAAGCATTTCAAATAGTTATAACACAAATTCAGCAAAAATATATGGAATGTTTGGCCTTTTAGGTTTGGGAAAGAGAAGGCTCATGCATAATATCCCTGCACATCTTCAGATTTCTCATAGTGATCTTAATACTGTGACACTCACCTTAAAAGCATTGGCAGAATTATAAATTGTATTCAAATATATTTCAGAAAAAAGTAATATGTATCGTTTTTGAGCATATTTAATGAATACTTTTACTAGGCATCATAATATTTTGATATTACATTAGATGGCAATTATAGAATCAACAGAAAAAAAAAGTAATGAAAGTTTTATTCGGAATATGTCATCTATGGTAGAACAAAAATTAACAGTTTATAACACAAATTTACGTGCAACGGAAACAGAAAAGAAATATAATCTAAGAATTTTGGATAGTTTAAAAAAATTCACATTAAATTAATACTAATTAACTTTAATTTTATGCTGTATAAGAATTATTTTAACATAGAAAAAAACAATAAATAATTTTTGATTATTATTATTTTGTTTATTGTACTTATGAACGAAAGCACTTTTATTAATGAAAGATTTTACCTGGTGATCTTGCCCATTGCCACTCATACTTGAAAATGCAAGAATATTATCGGATTAATTCAAAATGACAACGCTAACTTTTTTAGACAAAAGATACTTAAATTAGGAAATTAAATTTCGCAAGTTAAATCCTGGATGGGGGAAAAAAATAAACAAACAGACGTTTACACAGTGACGGTTATGAAACAAGTTTCAACACAAGAAATAAATAATTTCTAAGAAATGTGCATCGTAGTTTGCGGTTCCTTCGAACAACGCTTCATGGGGTAGAGATGCATAATCCACGAATTTTTGAATAACAAATATTTTTGCTATTGTTATTTTTAAATATTTATACCAAATAAATGCTTTTGAATCACATCTTTAATCAAAAATTATTAATTATTATTATTATTAATAAAATTTATTAATAATATTTAGCACTTAATTTATTTAAGTAAAGTATGATTGATAATTTATCGATTTAAGCCTAATTTTAAATTTTAATTCTATTTAAAATCATTAATTTAATTTATTTATTTAAGTTAAATATTTTATAAAAAATTGAAAATTTGAAAAATGCAATTTCTTTAAAAAATGGTTTTTTAGTTTATTCTGCCAATAGATGGCGCCTATAAAGAACTCCAATCGCAGGCATTTCACAGGCAATTAAAAATTATCCTTATCCGAAGTCACTGAAAGTCAAGAAGTCATGTCACCAATACTATTAAGAAGGACTTCACACTTACAAACAATTTCCTGTGAATAACCCCGATTTCAGTGGTATGCGGTTTCGAATGATTACGATAATACTGTAAATCGAAGAATAATCGGTCCTTTCGCATTTCAACCCATTCATCAACTTTTCCTTTATTGCCTAAATTAAGATGATGGATCCCTGAGGCTGACATTTCCTGTTCTCCTGCAGGGGATCGATCACCCCTTCTTTCGCGTGTGTCTGTAGGGATGGCGAAAATTTTACGAGCGGTTATTATGTAACCAATATCAAAAAGTCACAAATACCAGTAATCAATACTTTTCAAAGAGGTGTATGATTCAAATCCTTGATCTTACTGGTGATATTTCGATTACAGGTCTTGGATCACGATAGAAAGTAACAATCGATATGATCTGTCCAATGGAAGCTCTCGAGCAAGAGTTCAATCATGCATAGGGAAAGTCCCTTACCCACTGGTGCACTTTTCAAGAACAGACCTGCCACAAACAATTGTGGCTGGCGGCGGGACCTATTGATCACAAGTAGTGATCTCCTAATTTCACAAAGAGTCAGATCCGAACTCTCTATATCCCATCGCATGATAACGGCTATAGCTGGAAGCTATATGCGGTTTGTTCCATAGTACAAAAACAAGTTTTCTTTCGCACTTGTGCTTATTTGAGGTTCGAACTTGCAAAGTGAGGGTTCATAGACGAGTAATATAATCACCAAACAAAAGTGATCATTCCTGTCCGGAGAATGTTATCTGACTTATGAAGTTACCACCACAATTCTCCCCACCAGTAAGTAGTTGGGGATGAACGATGTTATCGATGCCACTTTTTATGGCGAGCGATGAAAGTATTCATCTCGCCAAGCGTTAGGGCGAGCATGTGTGAGTGGTTGCTGTTGCGCAAGTGATTCTGATTACTTTTGCTGCGGGTAGATGGCACCACGACAGCTGAACGAAGGTTGCTTTTGTTAGTTCAGAACCAGGATCCCCAATGTGCTTGCTTGAAGTTTGAACTCGCAAAGTTACGGTTCATAGCCGAGTAACATAACCACTAGACAAAAGTGATCGCTACTGTCCGGAGGTTGTTATCTGGCTTATGAAGTTACCACCAAACACTCAAGTCTCCACAGAAAAGTATTTATTCTGGGAAAAAACTCTATCTGTAAAAGAGGATTAATATCTTTCATTTAAATAGGCAATTACTAAACACATGTGAAGACTTGAATATGTTTTTAATATACCATACTTTCTGACATTTGAAGTTTTATTTGTTTTCTGCTTCTTGCATCTTTAAAAGCTTTAGTTTTAAATAAAAAAAATTGTAATCAGAATAATTTCACCAAATTTTAAATTGATAATTTTTTAAGAATCTCTTTTGGAAACCGCTGGCGAATATATTTGATTCACTAATCTTGATTGTGATTATTGTAGATTTCGATTCAAAATGTTCTCAAAATATAATTCAGCTTACTTAATTAAAAAAAAAACTGCTAAAATGCAAGATCGCTGAAGACTATACGATTTTATGCAAAAAAAGAAAGTTAATAAAGAATTTTAAATAAATGTGTTTAAATGACATTTGGACGGACACTAGGTATTTTTTATTTGCTTGAAAACTTCCAAGTAGTGATAATAATTATTAAATGTGTCGTTTATTGTATAATACTACTTCTTATAATTTAAATGCAGTTGTACATCGTATAAGAATCTAAAAGAAAGAGAAATCGGTCTCTTCTTTATTTTTATGAATACAAAAGAATATATACATTCATATTATTGGAAATGCAGTAGAAAATTTAACTCATAGAAAAATTGTGAAAAAAGTTTTAAAAAAGCCTAAGTCCTTCTACGGTAAACTCTCAGAATAGTGTAGTAGAATAAGACTATTAACGGGAAAAAAAATTGGAGAATTTTAATACAGTAAAAATATTATTTTTCTGGAGGTTATAAGAAACAAACATAGTATTCGCAACATTTTAGTGAATGCTATGAAGAAATGTGATACAATAAAAATTAATAAAAATGCAGAATAAATAATTATTAAATGTTATAAAATATTCTAACAACACTTTTTTTCCGATACTATGAAATCAATTCAGTTCTAATTATTCTTAAAAATGCGCGCACACACAAACTAAACAGATACAAATATAATTTTATAGCAGAACAAGAAATAAATTCAACCCATATAAAATTATACAAATATGTACATATTCTTGGTTTGTTTCAGGAATTAAAACTTTATCCTTAATTTCGAGAAGGAATTTTACCATTCAATGTAATAAAAAATTTTTAATAAGTTTAAACATTTTTTTAAAAATTCATGAGATAGGACACATTTAATTATTAACCTTACCAATAATTAGAACCTTACCAAAGCAAAAATTATAAATAATTTTTTTACGTAAGTTTTATGCAGCGTTTTATGAATCACGATTACCAATTAACACACAGATTTGCTGCGTTTTGAAACTAAATTAATCGTAGAATCAGAGCAATGCGTAAATATATTACATCATTCATTATTAAAAATTAGATTTAGAACAGACATTTTAGAAAAAAAAGTTGTTTTTTTTCCAAAATACTTTTAAAGAATAAAAAAAGCCTATAAAAGGAAAAAAATAAATATAAAATTAGTAATTCTTAGAATAATTCATTCATCTAATGATTCTTTCTAATTGTATAGAAGAAATTAATGGTTTCATTAACAAAAATCTATGAAATCATATCCATAAAAGTATGTATTTTGTATGAGAAATATCTACACGACAACAGTTTTTTCAAAATATATTTAACAAAAAACAATATAAGACCTCTTTGTTGTATAATACTTGGAAAATAATCAACTTAAAAAAATTTTCTTTTCATTTTATTAATATAAAATTAATCATTCTCAGGTTAATGTACCATGAAACTTCATGATAAACATTAACAACTCTTCTTTATAAAAAAAAAAAAAGCAGAAATGAGATAGAATGATCAAAAACTGCAATTAAAAATTCAAGTAAAATGAATTTCAAGTTTCCCCAGTATTGATATTTTTGCCTTGAAATACTGAAAAATATATTGAAAAAAATATTTTATTCATAATGCTTAAAAATTTATACACGATTGATCATTCTTAGGTGAATGTACCAAAAAGACGTTGAAGGAGTTAATCGATTTCAATTTTATGTACGATATTAATGTAAAATCTTAAAGTCGGCAATAGGCAAATACACTGGTGTGCAAAACTTAAGCAACAACGCAAATTTAAGCAGATATCCATGAAATTTCAGAAAAGGAGTTCTTGCGATCAGTACAATGAACACGTAATTCAAGAGAAAGGTCATGCGTATGCAAATATCAGGAACAAAACGTCACAGGCGACGTGAGCGTACGCAAAACACGTGCGGAAGGCGCGCGCAGCTCAACACTACAATAAAAGGAAGGACGGAGACGCAATTAAAGACATTCCCTGCAAGTGCACGTGAGTTAATTCGTGAAATATGGCTAGCAGAAATCACCTGCCCGATTTCACACGTGGAAGAATGATCGGAAAGCTGGAGGAGAAGCGTAGTGTGACCAGTGTAGCTGAAGAGTTCGTAATCAACAAAAGTGTCTTTTCGCGCGCTTGGAAAGCCTTCCAAACCACAGGTACAGCTGTGAGAAAGGCTGGTGGGGGCCGCCCCAGAAAAACAACTGCAGTGGATGACCGATATATCGCCCTGCAGGCGAAAAGAACCCGAAACCAGTCAGCAAGCGCCATTGTTCAGCAACTGTGTGCAGCAACAGGGCGACAAGTGTCGCGTTTTACTGTGTCCAGACGTCTTCACAAAGGTGGCCTATTCTCCCGCCGTCCTGAACGCTGCATCAATTTGACAGTTTCTCACCGGCGGCACCGTTTAGAGTGGTGCAGGGAGCACAAAAACTGGACATCTCATCAATGCAGTCGTGTCCTCTTTACAGATGAGAGTCGTTTTAGTGCCACAAGCGATTCCCAACGCCAGTTGATTTGGAGAGAGGTCGGGACACGGTTTCATCCCAGTAACATCACGGAAAGAGACCGTTTCGGTGGTCCTGGAGTTGTCGTCTGGGGAGGCATTATGTCAGGAGGTGATTGTCAGGAGGTGATCCTTCCCCATGTGCGTCTGTTCCGAGGTGCCATTGGATCAGACTTCGTTTTTATGGATGACAATGCACGGCCACACAGGACTCGTGCTGTTGAGGAGCTCCTGGGAAGTGAAGATATCACTCGAATGGATTGGCCGGCCTGCTCCCCTGATTTAAATCCGATAGAACATGTGTGGGATGCTTTGGGGAGACGCCTTGTGGCATGATTACATCCTCCTGGGAACATCCGACAACTTAAACAGATGCTGATTGAGGAATGGGCACTCTTACCTCAAGAACTGTTGGACAATCTGGGGCTGAGTATGGGGAGACGGTGCGAAGTAACCATTGCAGTAAGGGGAGAGCATATCCCATACTAAGGAACATCTGCTTGATGTTCTTCCTCTTGGACAGACAATCATGTGTAACGATACTATGAGTTCAATAAAGCCTTTTTTTGTTTGATTCCATACTGTATGCATTGTATTCATTTCTGCGCAACTATGCTTTCGTCATTCTTTCAGAACAAAATGCTGTATCTCATTTCTGAATTTCATGTCTCTCAGATGATTTCTCGTGAAGTTATGGCAAAAAACATACCTGTTGCTTAAGTTTTGCACACCAGTGTATGTTGTATGTGGAAAAGGAATAAAAAGAGTCGCGGATTCAATCTAAAAACCGCAAATGAACAACTTCCCGTATTGACATTGCGCTATCAAAACTTAAGCGGCCTGAACCGACATCTCTGAAAGAAAAGAAGAGGTATCGACTGATCCCCGACCCTTCAGGGAGAGGAAAGGAAATCTCAGAAACAGAAAGCATTCTTCTCTTATGTCCTGAGGGTCCCATCCCCTTAACACTAATAAAGGGAAAATGAAAAATCTGCGAATCGGTTGAAAAGTGAATGGACCGATTTTCTTGGAATTATCGTATCATTGAATTGCATATCACTGAAATTTATCGGAGCGGTGACTTCACTGAAAAGTGTGAAGTCACCGCTCCGCTTAATGATAGCGACCTTTGACTGTCCGATATTCGCATTTGATCATTTTTAATTGCTTGTGACATGACTTTCTGATTGCATATACTCTGTTCACTGCTAGCGCCAACTATTGGTAGAATATGAAACAAAAGTAAACATTTTAAAGAAATGACGTATATTTTTAATTCAACTTTTACAGAAAATGGTTTACACCAATAAGGAAATTAAATAAATAGTTTTGAAAAAAATAAAATTTAAAAAGTAAGCTGAAATAGATAAATTAATTCAATCACACCTTACTTAAATTAGTAAACAATTAATAAATTTTATGTTTAATACTAATTAATAATTTTTAATTAATAATATGATTGAAGTAACAGATATTTGAAACAAATGTTTAAAAATAATAATAGCAAAATTATTTTTTATTCAAAAAATCGTGGATTATCTATCTTATGTGTCGGGCCAGACTTAACTTTCGGCTACATGATGTAATTTTTCGGGGAATTGTTTCTTTGTGGTTTGGGTTTGATGGAAATCCACGACCCATTTTATTTCTTTTCCACTTACAATATATCTGTTTATTGCAGACTTATTTTTTAGATTAATATCATATTTAAATAAAATTCGATTGGTTTTCCAATGACCTGCTGTTACATTAATCAGAGAAATATTGATTTTATATCAATTATTTATATTATTTAATTTAATTATATAACATAAGTAATTAATATTTAATTATTAACTTTAAATTATTTAAGTAGCAATCTATTTATCTACTTTACAATTAAAAATATTTTTAAGAAAAAAAGTTTTTGGAGGAAAAAAAATAATTAAAAAAATAATTTTAATGCGAACATTATAATTTTTTTCCGCTATAGAGAAATCCACTATACAATGAAAATGAAATTATTACAATTAATCAAACGAAATTGTTTTCTTTACCACACTGTCAACAATATTACTGATCATGTATAAAAATCATTGATGCATACCTTATGCCAACGTTTAGATTTTTTTGTTATACATTTAAAAAAAGTATAACAAATTGGATGTATTTCAAATTTGGATGAATTTCTATGAATGATTCAAGTTGTTTTTCAAAATCCTTGAAGGGAAATTTATCAGAAACATTTAAAATGTCACTTTATTTTTAAAAGGACTTAAAAATAAATCCTACATCTGTTTTGAAAAACTGGACAGTCTTTTGAACAGCGGAATTCTTACGCTAATCGAGCATGATTTAATTAAACGAATATCAAATCGTTTCAATCGTGGAAAAATATTAAATGTATGATAGTAATTATGACGTTTATATCCATTTAGAGTATATTATATACGAAATTTGTTTATAGTATTGAAAATCTGCAAAAAACATCTTTAAGAAAATACTTTTTTTTCTGTGGAGGTTTAAATGCGAAAGAAATCTGATTTAGTCGCTTGCAGAACGAGATAAGCAGCTTCTGGCCTCCAACTTCCTTCTCAACTCTTCGTGAAATGAAAAACTCTTCGTGCAAGTAAACCAGTAAGTCCTGCAACAACCATTGGGAATGTGCATGCCTTGAGTCCCGTGCATTTCGCACTTTTCCCCCCTCACTAGTGATTTATGTTTTTTGATGTCTGATCTTTTTACCGACATTTTGCGAGAAGTTCTCGATTGACATCCACAGGCGAGAGTAGTCCTACAAGATGACAGATTTGCGACCATAGCCCGAAAGGCAACGGGCCGTTGAAACTGAACTTTCCTTACGTTCCTACGTATAATTGAATTCTTGTTCTTTAAATTTCATTGTACAGATCATATCGATTGTTACTTTCTATCGTGATTCAGGACCTGACTTTTTGATATTAGTTACATAAAAACCGTTCGTAAAATAATGGTCATCCCTACTTATGGGCGTATATTAAAGCACTAGTGGAATACTCTAACATTTTCAAGCTTTTTCTTTATTCAGGCAATTTTATATTTTCACACATACGCTTGGAGTTCTGGTGCGAAGGATTTAAAAAAGATAAAAAAAAAAAAAAAAAAAAAAGTGAAATTTTTTTTTTTGTTTTTCTTTAGTCCAAACGCGAAACTTTAAAACTGTAAATTTTTATCAATGAAATTGATTTAAAGCAATAAGAACTGATAGATTTTAAAAGAAGAATGCTCTCAACCGTAGAAAGAAGGTTTTTGTAGATTCACTTTATCTCTCTTTTTATTCTGCTGAAATTTTCTGGACAAACAGAAATAATTCATTTCATTAGTATATTTTGAAATCAGAACATCTATGTTGCAGTCAAAGGAGAGATCAGAGAATTGGGGGATTCTATGTAACACACTCATAAAACGGTAAGTTCCTCACCTCCCACTCGAATGCACTAAACTTTTAAAAAAATTAAAAATGTATTATTCAGTATTATTACACAGTTTTTCGAAGATAAACAACCGCAAAGAAAAATTTAAATACAGAAAGTTAAAAAAAATGTGAAAAATGCACTTGGCGCAGGGGTGGGGGTCTGAGGTTCTGAGGTTATTGAGTGAATCTTTTCAGACAAACCATTTTTCAAGTCACGGAAAAATCTATAATTTTAATAGTAAATATTTTAGTCAGTTTTACAGATCATTCCATGAAATTTTTTCCTATGTTTTTATAGTGTACATTTTTCTAATTAAATTTGTTGACAGATTTAATTTATTTTTGAGTTATTTTTTAACATTTACTTCGGCCCTAGGGGTGCTATAAGCTCAATAAATTCAGTCATTTCAATGCAGGTACACGTTACTTCCCGGTCAATGTGAGACGCCATTTGAATTTAAAGGATACCGATAATCATATATATTCAGAATGTCTATATTCACTTTAATTGGGTTACAACACCTAATTTCTTAGCCTAATTTCAACACCTAATTTCTAACAGGTGAAATGATCTGAATGAAGCACAGAATACTGTTTTATGCAAGTTTGAATGAATAAAAAAAATATATTTTTAAACATAATTTTAAAATTTATTTTGTTAAACAAATCCTTTTACAATAACTTTGAAATATTAATTATGTGTACTGTTCAGAAAAATATCCTTGAACAATTAATATTTTAAATAAAGAGAAAAGTTCAATGAACTATAACTAAAACCCACTGAGTTATGACAATTTGAATATTATCTTACAAAAACTGACGATTTTACACCATTCCATCGGCCGTTTCAAAGAAGATATTCCAACCAGCATCCGGAATCTTCCCAAGGTTGATTAGTCTAAAACTATGAAACTGCTGATTGTATTAAAATAGTGAATTTCAAAACTTCATAATTCGGCCAAGTTGGTTGCACGATTAATCAGCTTTTTAAAAAATTATTATTTATTTAAATGCTGGAATGTTAAGAATATTTTACTGAATACGATTTTTTAAGACAAAAAAAAAGCTATAAAATTTAAACTTTAAAACTCCATAATTTTTCAGATGTACACTTATCAACTGAAAAAAAATTATTATTTACATCATTTAAATGTTTTTGTAAGTAAAACTGAAAACAGAATTTTACGACAAATCAAAAATAACTTTTATTGAATAGTTATTTGAGATATGGCATAAATTATGGAAATTATTCTGTAGTGCACACAAGACTTCAAAGTTGAATTGTTCTATTTTTTGTGCTTATATTTAAAAAAAAAACATGTCTGGTTTCAGCAAAACAGTTTTTGTATTAATTAGAGTTTAATCACTTCCTCTTCGATTTAAAGTTCACATTTTGCATTAGCTGATAAAAAAAATATACAATGAACAGAATGATGTAAGGCTTCTATAATTGTATGAATTATAAGACTATCGAAATTTGAAGCTTAAAAATATTTTGTTGAAGAAGCTATTAAGAGACCAAGTTATATAAATATTTAATTGTAAAATTTCACGAGTATAAATATTGTCGATGTAGCTGGTCGCGACACAGTGCTAGCTCTAATAAACGCACTAAGGTGCTGGGTAAATTTTGAAATGTGGCAATCCATAACATTTCAGTTGCAGAAAATTGAATAGTTCTCAAACGGAGCTTCGTTTTTGCACATTGTCGAGGTCTATCGTACAGATTCAGCATTTGATTATTTGACTTTGATTGAGTGAGCTTAATTTCGAAGCTGTACTGTGATCTTAAATATAATCAATGGTTACGATTAACGGAAGTTTCAATAAGAATTTTAAACTTTGAAAAGCACAATTACATATATATTTTATGATAAAAATTACTTTCAAAAATGTAATATTAGTTTCGAATCTGTAATGCTGCTTCCCAGCGCAGTGAGTTCCAACGTAAGAAATTCAGAAATGCTGATGAAATGTTTTTAGAAATTCAGTGATGCTGATGGAATGCCGGACGAGTAACCTCCGGGTTTGGCGATAAACTTAACAACCAATTGATGACAAAATGGAAGATTTTAGAATATCTTGAATTTTTGGTAATAAGGCGAATGATGTGATCCTTCGAGAATTTTTTGTGCCTTGCTCTTGAAGCCGTCAAACCAAGTCGATGAATTGGGTCAGTTCGATCTGTCCTACCAGGCTCAGGTGTTGAGGGGATTTCAAGAGGATTGAGCCGTGTGCCGAGTCTTGGAGTAGAGTATTAAAGCCTCATCGAGTCGTAAACTGAGTTGCTAGTCAGATAGGAATAATAAGTCGGCAGTTGAGTATAGCTAAAGCGAGGAGACAGCGATGAATATCAAACGCTTGGAGAGTAAGATGAAATCTCTCTTCGCCTGAATTCTGTTTGGATGCTTTGTGTACTGTTGTGGTAGTTTACTATCGATTAACTACTAATTTGAAGTAGTTTATTGCAAATGTTGGTTTTGTGTTTTTTTCGGCTGAGTATTTGTTGTCTGTGTACTATGTCTTCATGTGAATATACGTCTTTATTTGTTACTGAGGACTTCTGGATTGTGTTACCAAACGTATAGAAACACAATTCAACATTAATAATTACTTTGGGAAGGAAAGGAAAAAAAATGTTTGGAATATAATCCAATAGTAAAAGGGAAATAGTTTGGAAAGGAAAAATAGTTTGCTTTGGGAAGTAAAGGGGAAAAATATTTTGGAATTTGTAGAGGAAATATACAGTGAAATTTTTCGATAAGCTTTATTAAAGTTAAAAAAATATAATTTTAAATTAAATTTTAAGTATGATATGAAATTAGTAAATTAAAAGATATATTTTCATTGGATTTTACTTATTTCACTCTATGGTTCAAGGGACCTTTACCTCACATGAGGACTGGTTTTATTTGCAGTTTGATAGATTAATCCTGTTTCGATATAATTCCTTAATAAGTGTTGCGCAGCCAGTCAATGGAATAAGCACTATAATGTTGATTAAAAATGTCAAAAATTTCAAGACTTATTTTCATTTGAGAAAACAATTCTTGAAATTTTTCTTTCTTTAGAAATATTCTTTATTCTATTCTTTATTTAGCTATGATGGAAGAATTTTATAGAACCAAAGTCAAAAGGATAAAAAAATGGTTTATTAGAGTAAAGATGCTATGATGCTTTATTTATTCTTTTTATTAATAACTTATTAAAAATAGATTGCATTGTTTTTGTTTAAAACACTGTGATATAATGTCATATTTTAAATAGTATATGCAAGTTGAAAATTATTTTTAAAGTAACATATGTAATTTGGTTAGATATCTAATATACAAAACTAACCTTTCTATTTCTCTCTGAAAAAAATTTACAAGAAAAAATGAAAGAAAAAAATACTTCATAATTTACAGGAGAATTAGCAATTGACAAATAACTCCTGAATAACTGAAACAAACTATGGCGCATTGAATCATCCTTTCAGCAAAGTCTCTAGAAGTGAAGATGAAAAATCATGCAAGATATTCCAGTATTTTGAAACAAAAGTTTTTTCTTTTCTCCCATTTAATAGCTGCTTCAGCTTTAAAATATACTGATGCACAAAGAGAATAGCCAGTGGAGAAATTTGGTCGTGTGTTGGCACCAACTTATGCCTGGATTAGATGTAGAGATACCAAAAAAATCTGAATATACAGAATGAATTTTTATATTTGAGTAATTATTTAATATTGAAAGTGTAAACAAATTTTATATCTATATAAGTGTTTTTCACCAATTTCCACAGCTTATATCTACGATTTTTTAAAAACAGAATTACTTTAAAATATACAAGTTTATAAATTGATTCATGGTATTATTCAGTAATCAAAAAGTAAGCATTTTTCTTTAGTAGATAGTCTCGAGGTAAATTTTCAGGACAAATCTATTTTTGAGGATATTAATGGCTGCAATCTGTTCACTTTTGAATTAAAATACCTGTTTGCTGGGTGGAATTATTATTTTTCAAAAGAAATTTTATCGCGTTTTTGTGTATTGTTTTTTAGAATTTTAGAAACTAATACAATTGAACACTTGCATTCATTATTATCTATACTTAGCTATTATCTTAGTCTGAGCTATTATTTAAAAATATTATTGCATAATGTACTAAATTATTTAATCCACTTAAATATATTAGAATAGAATTTTACTTCAGCAAACTACAACTTCAAAATATATATATATATAAATATATGTTATAATTGCTCTGACTCCAAGATATTCAGATATATTATAAAATAGGAAAAAAAATTGTTATCCTTTTATTTCTAATACATTACAATATAATATAATACATCTTCAATTAAAGATTATTGCTTTTTTAGATCTTAAGAAAGAGATTCAAAAGCTTTATATTTAATTAATTAAACTCTTAAACTGATTTAGGATAAAAATACAGTTGTGAGATACAAAAATGTAGTGAGGTTTGGATAAAGTAAGAAGAAAAAACACCTTGCCAATGAGAGGGCATTTGAATTTACATTTCTTTGTTACTGTCATGAGGAGTAAACTTGGAGAAAAATTTGAATTATACTGCTTATTTTCAGGAAGTTTCAGTATTTTAATACCAGAATAATTGGGAAGATGAAGTTTTAGAAATTACAACTTAAATTTTTTCTATTCTTTCAAGAATATAAATTATAGCCTTTCATATTTTTTGAATAAAAGATAGCAAAAGCCGGTAATTTATATTGATTCTCAATTCTGAATTATAATTATCTGAATTATAGATTATAAAAATTTAAATTATAATTTATAATCTTATTATAAATATTTCCATATTTATATTACATATAGGAATTTGGAAGACATATCAGGAAATTATATTATATAATATAAGTACATTAAATAATATAGAGAAGTTATATTGTATAATATAATAAACAGTTGTAAACATAAAAAGCATTTAATTCTGAAATTTACCATTTATCATTTCAGCATTTTTAGAATGAATCCAGATCTCTATTGGCTGGACTAAATTTAATGTAAAGATATTCTTCCGAAAATGCATGCTTACTGCAATATATAATTAATTTATTGGCTAAATTAGCATTCTTCTGCAAAAATTCCCGATTGTTCTGGGAATCGATTCTTATTTTTTAAACCTTGCTTAAGCTATAAGAATGAGACGGTATTGTCTTCTAACACCTCGGGAATAAATGAGTGTTGAATCCACGATGAGAAATTTATCGTCTGCAGTGATACAAACACTGGGTTCCTAAAACTGAATAGACACTCAGTTTTAGGAATAATTTATCTCTTGAGCCCCTTAATCAGTAACCGATTGAGTTATAATGAGGTATCTGACACGTGCATCGAATTATTAAATGTTTAGTATTAAAATTTCAAATTAATTGAAAGTAATACGTTATTTAAAATGCAAAAAAATCACTTGGCAAAGTCTTAATATCTGAAAGGCCCTTTATACTATTACAGGGATTGAAATAACTATAAATGTCCCAAATAGGATGCGCATCTAATTAGGAGGTTAAATAAATTCATAGATGAAGAGGTTAAACTTCTGGAATGGCATTATAAAATGATAAATTTAAGTTTAATAGTTATAGAAACAGTAAAACTTTCATTAAATAACGTATTAATTGATGAAAAAAATGTAAAGACATTTTTTATACAGAAATTTAAAATTTCAGAGTCCAAAAGCTGAGTATACACTTCAGAAAGTAACTTTCACCAACATTTTCCTACAAATGAATCAGTATAATATATTCTATTCTGCAATATACTGCTATTTGATATCCATGCGAAAATGGTTCTTTTTTTTAACTCCTTCCAGTAAAATTTAATAATGAAAAAATGTCCATGGAATAACTATTTAATTTTCATTTTAGAAAGTTTAATTTATAATTCTTACATTTTGTTAATTAAAATTATATTATTGATATTTATATAAATGTCATTCGTTAGTTCCTATTCAAGTTTCTTCAAAGATTTCTTATGACTTCGGATTAGCCCCTAGTTTTCG
>JAPMOR010031849.1:13087-23522 GCA_026543865.1 Argiope aurantia | reverse complement strand
AATTCACGCATTTGCATTACCATAATTGGCGTTGAAAATTCACGCATGCGCATTGTATTCTGATTGTTGACAACTATTTTCAACGGAAAATTTTGGCTTATGTTTGGTTTTTGAAGGCTTAATATGTTTTCGACAGATTATTTCAAACGACTCTGTTTATTTTTTTAGTGTTATGCATTTAAAACTAAACATTGTTAATTAATCTATCTGTTCATGATGAATCTGAGAAAATTTTGTTGAAAACTTCTTGAGATATTATATAAATTAAGAAAGATTTTCTTTAGTGTCCATAAAGTTTAAACGCTCATTGACAGTTATCATTATTAAAAAAATATTATAATCTTAATTGCAGTTTAATCATTTCCACTTTAATTTAAAGCATAAATTCTACGGGAGCTAACAGAAAATTAGAGAGATACATATCACGTTATGGCTGAAGGCCTTTATAATATTATGAATAAATTATATGACTATTAAAATTTGAAGTTTGAAAATATTTTAATGAAGAAACAATTAAAATGGTTCCATAAAATATTTAATTATTAAAATTTTAACGTGCATTAAGACTAGCGAACCGGCTAGTTACCAAATTCGGCTAGTAAAAAAAATAAAATAATAATGTCTGGAAGATGCTACAGATAGATAAAGTTCGGAAAATAGTTTTGTTGCTAAAATTGTAGTCTCTTATAAAATATTGGCTGCAATCTGAAGAAAGAAAAAGATACCCAAACTGGATAATCGGTTTTCTTCATTATTCTACGAAGCAGAAAGCATTCTTGAAAATAAAAATTCGAATATTCTTGCCATTAAGGGCCAATTTCAAGGTCCACAATTTTATGCAGGGGTAAAAGATATGAAACTTAAAGATAAAAGAATAGATGAGATACAAGCAAAAGCGACCCCTTTATTCAATAAAGTGATAACTTTATTGAATAATAACTAACTCCCTATAGTTTGGTGGGGAAAAACCATTCCTTGCTCCTTATTTCCTTGAAACAGATGATTCAGGCATATTGTATCATCTTAAGACGTGTTAAAGTGATTCATTACAGCATTGGTGTCAAAGACTAACTTTTTGTATCAGTTTAGAGAAATTTATGAGGATTAAGCTTTGCCAAAATTACCTATTATCACATTACTCCCTAGAAAAATGCATAACCTCAGTAGTATTTTTTTTTTCATCTTTTATATTGTGTGTACGAAGAACATACAAGACTAATCTATTCAAAAATACTTTGCTTGGGAACTGTCACAAAATATTCTTTTTAGAACCTGTGGAATTTTTTCTTGCCTCTCTTAGACAATATAAATGTAAAGCAAGGAGTTCAGAAGAAGATGGTAAATCGTTGAAAGTCATGAGCAAATCTACTTCCGAATGTCATGTAAACTAGGACGGTCTTTGTGCTTCTTAATCTAACGATAAATTTTTTTATGAATACTTTGCAAGCTCTCTATTCGACAAATGTACAATCTTAGTCAGAAGACTCTATACCAAATTTTATTTATGTAAGGCATGACCTTTTCAACAGAGAGTGGCAAATACAACGAAATAATCGAAGAGATACGTTTTTCGCAAACAGGGAGGACGAAAACGTGGAAATTCATCAAAAAATCTCGATGCCAAATTTTTTAAAGATTATAATACAGTACACTCACGAATACCTAGCCTAATGTAGGAAAAGGCAGGTTGGTTAACAAAAAAGTCGGATAGCCAGGAGTTTTATGAACTCATTTCTTTGTCTTTCAATACTAGAAGACGAAGTTATTATACCAAAACTCGATGTTATAACACGCATTTTCTTACTTCTTATTGAGTAGTAAACCCTCCATTTATCTCAAGCATCGTAGAATGTGAACGCGGCCGCGGCCCGATGAAAGATGAAGCAATTTCCGGTAAAGTGTCCAGTTAAAATAGAAGGCTCTGTACTGGTGTTTATATATGTATATATACTGCAATACAAACATTTATTAGGAAAAAAGTATGTGAAAAGATTTAAACTGTTCACTTCTTAGCATGAATTCTGTACACTTCACAGTGATATACTTAAAGAAATATTAAGCATACTCCAAGAAAAATTTACAAATATTTGTTACGAACAGTGACAGCAATTAAGGTCCGTTATACACTGACGAAACAGTGAAAGCTCGCTGCTCTGCTGATGAACAGTACGCTGCTCTTTTCTTGTCATAATTTTCATTTTGCACACGACACTTAGAAGGATCGTAACAAACGTCCGCTTCCAATGCCTTGGTAATGTTGCCAATGCAGTGCCTTGCTTTCCTCAATTAATTACGGTAAAGAAAACTAGGCCAGATAATCGTGAACCAGATTCTCGGGAGTGTATTATACTTTCTCTTTACGTTTCTTGTGTAAGAGACGGGGATAAACTGGGAAAATAATATTTGAAATGAATACCAAACATTAATTTATCGATTAGAAAGTGATGAAAATATTTCAAAACAAAGCTGATAAAAGTTATTGTTGTGGTAGCCCGGCGGAATAGGAATATAACATCTATCAATTTTTATCCTTTTTTTCAATTAGCCATGGGGAAAAGTTACGTAATATAAGATCAAAATAATAACTAGTTAATAAGGGGCGGAAAAGAGAATGGGGGTGGTGGCAGAAGGAATTTAGATTACAATTCATTAGAAAAATTGTTTTTAAATCAGTTAATTAAGTATTAAATTCAGTTAATTTTTGATTACAGATTTGTTTAATAAACATTAAAGATTTTTTAATAAACATTCTATTTGTATTTTCTTTAATATATTCAATCATTTTGGGATTAATTGGTGAGTCATTTCCTTACTTTCAATTCGGTGAAAAGCAAGTTCGGAATCTTTGAAGTATATTTTCATTTTAAAAAACGCATCTTAAAGGCTCTTTTGAAAGCTTACCCTAATTAATTTTTCAACTTAATATTAAAATAAAAAGAATTCTAAAATAAAAACAATTTTATTTAATGGGGTCAATTTATGTGACGTAAATGTCACATGTCATGTTCCTTCTTGCGCATGGCATTTAAGTTTCATCCGCACCGCTTTCGTCGATCCACAGAGAAGCAGTGCGTCGATCAGTCTACCATTAACGTTCTCCACCAAGTATGAAGCCGATTTTTTGTTTACATTTGAAGTTATACTTTTTGAGTCATTTTCTTTCCTCTACTGATGTGCTGATGGATGCATGCTTTAATGCAAAACACAAGGGCTCAACTCCCGTATACGGCCTCCGCCAAATTGGCGAGAAATTTGGCGATAAACGGTAATTTCTGGTTGCCGTCATCGGCATTTGTATTCTTCTTTATGGTAACCTTAAACCTTAGAAATATTCAGTATTTTTATGTGGTTTTATAAGGAGCAGTTCACATATACAGCTATTAACTTTTATAAACTTTGCTTTTAAAATGAAAAAAATATCAATGTTTTCATGAGAACATATTCAGCATAAAATTAAGAAATCATTTTTAAAAATCGGAGCAAAAAATAATTTCGTCATCATCATTTAATATTAATTTTGAGCATTTCATTATACTTAAAAGCAAGTGAGCATTTCATCATGCTTCATTATACTTATAATTAAACAAATCGTTTCATTTGGATCTTTATCATAAATATTTCAATCCCCCCCCCCCCTGACTTACGCTCGTGTATTTTGTCAGTCCTAGGATTAAGCCTAATATGGCTTCAAAAATTAGTCAATAATCACAATATTTATCTGAATTATTTAAAATAAAAAAGGGGGCAGTGCCACCCCCTGACTTACAGTCTAGTGCATTTTGTCAGTCTTAGAAATAAACCTAATGTGGCTTCAAAACTTCCGGTTAAGAATCACAACATCCTAAACACGCATTATTGGCGACTTCTTGGCGAAAAAAATAGCACCACTAGGCCGTATACGATAGCTGCTCCGTCATACTGTGTTTATATTATTTCTAAGTGTCTAGAAAAATAAATGTTGATAAATAGTAAATATTTTTTTTTTTAGTTTTTTGAATTAGTGAGTACATTGAAGCATACATTTGACCATATTTTTTCAAATAATTATCACATATTTTATCTCTTTCTCTCGATATATATATATATTTGTAATGTGTAAATAAAAATTATGAAAGTGTGATTTTGTTTTCCTTTAATGATTTCTACAAATTAAAATGAAATTATTTATTCATAAGTTGCATAGATTTAAAAAAAGGTATCCATACCTTTTATATTTCATAATTTGAAATTGTAAACATAATTTATTCAATATATACTAATTTGAGTTTCATGTTCTTTCCTCTGAGCAAACTGAAAACATCAGTCTCAATATTTATAAAAGTAATTACATAAAAAATATAATAATTTTATTAGTAAGCTTTAAAATATTAACTTATCTAAGAGTTATAATTATGTTTAAAAAGAACTAACTGGGGGAACTATATTCATAAGAATCAACATTCAATACTATTTAAATAATATGTAAAAAAGAACATATGTAAATTTTCAAATACACTGCTGTAGGAACAGGTTGTGAGTAACGCAACTCATCATCGCAAGTCATTGTGGTTCACACGTAACTAAATATTACAAATAATTGTTAATGTTCTGTATTTGTTTAATTGTTATAATTGTTCATGTTTGTTTTTGAAGTAATTGCAGCAAAAATATTTGATATATTATTTTGTGTTAAATGAAACTTTATTTCTGCTGTTGCATCTGGCAACGAGGATGATGTTTTGTAAAAAGTAAATAAACGAGTGAGATGCTCGCCGTTACTTGGAGTTGACGTAGTTTGTGTTTGATTTTAAGTTCCTTAAAACACTTTCAATCGTTGGTCGTAATATCCTAAATATGAAATGTTTATTTTAAGTATCGAGCGTTTACAATCTGCACCTTAAAACGCAGAGTCATACGCCGATAAAGTGGTGACCCGGAAACAGAACTGCAATGGCGACCGGCGAAAAATACGAACCAAAACTAAGTGCAACAGATACTGCATCTAATGGTGAAGTAGCCAAGGTCAGTGTAAAAATTCCTCCATTTTGGACAGAAAAGCCAGAAATTTGGTTTTACCAAGTGGAGGCGCAATTTTCCATTAGTGGTATTAAATCAGAGGAAACAAAATTTCATTATTTAATTGCGCAGATGGAACCAAGATATGTTGAAAATTTATGGGATATAGTCACTGATGCTAATGAAAATAAATATACCGCTGCGAAGGAGAGATTGCTGAACACTTTTAAAGAAAGTGAAAATAGACGTATTCAGCGTCTCGTGTCAGAAATGGAGTTAGGTGATTTACGGCCAACTCAACTACTTCAAAAAATGCGTAGTTTGGCGACAGATGGAATTTCGGATAATGTGTTGAAAACTCTATTTCTTCAAAAAATGCCGGATTCCATCCGAAATATACTAATCATCAGCAATGAAGATATCCGGAAACTTGCAGAAATGGCTGACCGTATTGTAGAAATGCATCCGAATCGCGAATTATATGCTACATCTAGAGGTGATATACAGCAGGATAGTGAAATTAATAGTTTACGTTCGCAGATTGTTTCTTTGGAGCGTAAAATCAACCGCTTACAACTTGAACGCGGTCGTTCAAGGAGCAGATGTGCTACTCAAAACAATCGGGGACGCAGCGCGTCTCGTAAACGATTTAATCCTGCTGGTAAGTACTGTTTTTTTCACTATAAATTTGGAGCAAAATGTTATCCAGATAAATGTAAGCAACCTTGTGAATGGAAAAATGCCGATTCGGAAAACTCGCATCAGCAGCAGACTTAGCGGCGAGTTCTGCTGCGGAAGTAACTCAGGATTGCCGTAAATACCGTCTATTTGTTTTTGACAAAACAACGGGTTTGCGTTTTCTTGTTGATAGTGGAGCTGATGTCAGCATTATTCCCAATACGACAAAACAAATTTCGACTAGCGACTATAAATTATATGCTGCAAATGGAACTGAAATTGAAACATATGGAACGAAAGTATTGACCCTTGATGTGGGATTACGTCGTGAATTTCAATGGCCTTTTATCATAGCAAATATAAAATAGCCAATTTTAGGAGCAGATTTTCTAAATCGTTTCCATTTGTTAGTTGACGTTAGGAATAAAACATTAATTGATGGAATAACTAACCTCTCTACTCAAGGTAAAGTTGCACCTGCCTTAAACGTCAGTGTAAATACAATGTACAGTGCCTGTAAATATTCAGATTTATTGCATTTGTACCCATCTATTACAAAACCTAATTTTTTTATTTCTGATGTAAAGCATACGGTAAAACACCACATCGAAACTAGGGGACCACCAGTGTATTCTAAAGCAAGGCGATTAGATCCAAAGAAATTAGAAACTGCTAAACAGGAATTTAAGTTTATGCTGGACAATAATATTATTCGTCCATCTAAATCAGAGTGGGCCAGTCCACTGCATATGGTCTCGAAGAAAGATGGATCTTTCAGACCATGCGGGGACTATAGAAGGTTGAATGACCAAACACTTCCAGACAGATATCCAATTCCTAGACTCGAAGATTTTCAGCACATTTTACCAAACAAAGTCATATTTTCTAAAATTGACCTTTTTAAGGCCTATTTTCATATTCCTGTTGCAGAGGAGGACAAGAAAAAAACAGCTATTATTACTCCATTTGGGCTTTACGAATTTAACAGAATGAGTTTTGGTTTACGGAATGCTCCGGCAACATTCCAAAGATTTATTCACGAAGTATTTCGAAATTTAGACTTTGTGTTTCCTTATTTAGATGATGTATTGATTGCCTCTTCTAGTGCAGAAGAACATCGTTCACATCTCAAAATAGTTTTTCAACGCTTAAATGATTACGGGCTTCGCATAAATGTCAGCAAATCAGTTTTCGGAGTTGATTCACTAGAATTTTTTGGGCTATAAAATTTCGGCTAAAGGATCAAGGCCTCTGCCTGAAAAAGTAAAGGCCATATTAGAGTATCCATTGCCAAATACCCTTCAAAAATTGCGTACATTTTTGGGTATGCTAAACTTCTATCGTCCGTACATAAAAAATGCTGCAGCAACTCAAGCCCCTCTTCACGAATTTTTAAAAGGTGCCAAAAAGAAAGATCAGAGAAAAGTCCCTTGGAGTGAGGCGACTGTAAAACTATTTGAAAAATGCAAAATGGATATAGCAGAAGTTGCAATGTTGACATATCCAAATTCCGATTACCCTCTGTCTCTTCACACAGACGCATCGGATTTGGCTATAGGAGCAGTTTTGCAACAATACGAACCTGATGGGTTGAAACCTATCGCATTTTTTTCAAAAAAGCTAAATGAGGCACAAACTAATTATTCGACGTACGATCGTGAACTTTTGGCTATTTATTTGTCCGTAAAACATTTTAAGCATTATTTGGAAGGTAGAGATTTCCAGATCTTCACTGATCACAAACCTTTAGTTTTTGCTTTTAAGCAAAAGAACGACAAAGCGTCACCAAGACAGTTGAGACATTTACAATATATTTCTCAATTTACCACAAATATATGTTATGTAAATGGTCAGGAAAATATTGTCGCAGATACATTATCGAGAATTGCTAATGTTAACCTGCCAACTATAGACTATGATCAAATTGCTGACGCCCAAATTGATGATGACGAACTGAAACCACTGCGACTTTACAGTAAATCCTTGAAATTTAAGCAGTGTCAACTTCCATCCGGAAAATCTTTATGGTGCGACACATCTACATCAAAGGTTAGACCTTTTATTCCAAAGCCTTTCCGTGTGCGGATGTTTCAACAAATCCATTGTTTATCTCACCCCGGAATTCGTACAACAGTTAAAGAAATGTCATCACGATTCATTTGGTCTTCACTGAAACAGGAAGTTCGTAACTGGACACATCAGAAGTTTTTAATAATTGATCGGCTAGCGTAATATTTACTAAATAGTGGTTTCGTCAACGTTATTGGCAGACATCGCGACATGCGCAGAACGGTTGAAAATTGAACAGAAGCGGTTTGTTTGACACGTGACCGTGAATTGACCCCATTCATTCATTTTATTGTTCATTTAGTTAATTTAAAAAGAATTCTATATCAATAATCATTTGAAATTTTATATTACAATAGTTATTCTAAATGAATAAAAAGAATTTGTTAATTACTTGTAAAAAATATATTCTCGAATTGGATGACGACATTATTGAATTCCTTATATAATCTCGGACTTGACACATATCTGCGGAAACGAGAATTTCATAATTTTCAGAATGGAATTTTGTTATTCTTGAGATATATATTTTTTAATGCAATAATACTACAATATTTTTAATATCTTGAGCACTTTTTATATAAATTTATTCCTTTTATTATTCAATTAATCATATTTTACTTCTTGGTATTTATGTTTCTGACAATTCATTATTTCATGAAAACGATTTTGGGGGGGGGGGTCTGTTGTAAGCCTGTATTTATCCTTAAATATTTTTAAAATTAAAATCGATGTAAGCTTTTATTTTTTATATTAAAAAAAGATTTTCTCTATTTCACCTTACAACAAAAATATCTTTATTTAAAATTCTTCTGTTATTAAATTCATGCATAATTACAATGCCAATCTTCCCTGAATTTTAACAACACCTAAAGGATATTTTCTGCATAAATTTTAATTATAATTTCCTTTGTTTCAATGTAACTCAACCTCTTCATTATTTTGTCAAATATTCAATCTTGTAGATTTCTTTTATTGTTAAAAGCTAAGAAATAAACATCCTTTTTATTATCTGCACATTATACATGAAGAATAAGAAGGTGAAGTTATGTTAGAGTGGAAGACAACATGTAGCTTTAACTGACCACATAAACGGTTATGTTTCGAAAGACATTTTGAAAAAAAAGAGTGAAAAAAAACTCCCTAAACAATGTGCCATAACATTAAAATTTTTTTAATGGATCATTTGTTAGAAAAATTCAATGAATTAAAAAATGTTTATAAATTAATAAATTAAACGATTTATATGGAATAAATAATAACAAACTAATAGTCTTAATTTTTTTTAAATCTCAAAGTGCGTGGAATTACTAGTTGTTTATGAAAATATCTATAGCTTTAGAAATTACAAAAATCTTCTAAAAATATATGTGCATTTAAGATGGCACGAAAATTCTAATCCAGCATTAACCATTATCTTCTGCTTAAGATCATAGAGACAGAGAAGGAGAGTCTAATATTCATAAGCTATAAGACTACTTCAGAGCCGGCCTTCTCTATAAAGGGGACCAGATGCAAGAAACCATTTGGGGCCCTAACTTTTTTATAAAGTAAAAAATTATAATCACGAATATATAATATTGCATAGTTATTTAATGCATGATTTTGTTCTGCAATTGATTACTTCAGAAAAATTACAATTTTTTGTAGTTTCTTTTTTGATTGTCAGCATAGCAAGTGCATGTAAGCGTTCTACACACATGCTTCATCGAAGAAATGTTTTTATTAATTTTAATTTGCTGAAAGAAGGCAGAATTAGGTATGGTAACTGACATCGTAAAGAAAAGTTTTAACACAGTTAATACATTTAGGAGTAACACATTATAATTATTTAGTATGTATAGCAGTAAATCTTGTACATTATTTACATCCCTTTCATTCAAAATCAAATCCCTTAGCAATTCTTGTATTTCCTGGATTAGGTTTTCATCTACATCTCTATTATAAAACTTGACAAAGTTTCTGGAACATTTTTCTAATTCATGATTTTCTAAAGTTTATATATCAATGATTAGTTGGAAATACTTTTAAATCTATTTTCTATCTATATAATACAGTATCAATTACAATATTAAAAAATAACATCTAAATTTCTCTTTCTACTGGATTTTCTATAACTTCACATTCTGCTGTTTCAGAATATAAACTATTTATTTTTCGAATTTGTTTTTTATGAAAATATTCTGAAATATTCAAATTACGTGGTATCACTTTTGCTTCTTCCAAAAATGTGTCCAAAATTTTTGGATTCCAGTTTCAATTTTATTGATTAAATTAAAAGCCATGTCAAGAACAATTGTTTTTGCTTGAAATATTTATTGATAGTGTTAATTCAGGACAAAATTGCAAACTATATTATTAAACAGAAAATAAATGGTATTTCGTGTATTTAATCCAATAGAGTATTGCTTCGTATATCGCTTTATGATCATTATTGGCATCCAAAAATTCTTTTAAGGCATTACAAATTTATACAAACTGTTTATACATTGTTTTAACTGAATATATTCTGGTTTCCCAAAGAGTATTGCATAATGGTTTAAGATTACATTTAAAAGCTTTTATAGAATGTCTCATCTTTTTTGTAGATGCAGAAAATAAACAATATAAAAATTGCAAAATCAGAAAAGAAAAAAAAGTACAATATATACTGTTGTAAATTGCATCACAAATTAATACATTAAAAGAGTGTAAT
>JAPMOR010031849.1:0-12687 GCA_026543865.1 Argiope aurantia | reverse complement strand
GGGAAGGCACATAAATTCCATTAGGGTTTAGAGCAATTATTCTAGGTAATAAATTTTTAAATTTCCCTTGCATGTTATTACATACCTCTCCTCTATAATTCATAATATTTAAATGAAGCTCACTTAATCTTTCTAATAGTTTTTCTAGTCCTACTCCATTATATCAGTTACTTCAATAAATCCTATAAATGACTCATTTATAGTTAACTTTTTCTCTTTAAAATTTACATACCGAATAAGAACTGATGTTTGTTCCTTATGTAAAATATTAGGAATATAATCCATTTGGATACTATAGCACATGGTGGCTTTTATATCGTCTTTAATTTTGTTAAGGACATTATTTGCTAATGCAGGAATAATTTGTTCTTGTGATCTATGTGCTAAATGATGCACAATTCTATTTTTCGCATGGTATGCTCATTGCTCAGTTATTAATTATTCTTAATGTTATTTTAGTTCTTGGCCATATAGGTGGCCCTGGTGCATAGCATCCACTGCACCCCCCTCAGATGGCCGGTCATGGACCACTTACTACTTTTTCATTACTTCACGATTCAAGATATTAAGTAAAGTAAAATTCACCATTTAAGATATTAAATAAAGTAAAATTTACAAATTAAGAAATTATGCGAGATAAAAAAAAATTGTTTCAACAGAAGAAAAACAAACAATTTAAAAGTTTGACAAAGCAAGGAAATAATAGGTCAAATAAAGTTAATATTGTAAATCATATCTAAAAATATTTTCAATTAAAAAAATTGGGTAAAAACTATACAATTAAATATATAATTAAATAATTGAGTACATGATTTTTTTAAAATTTTTAATTTGGTGTAATTAGTAACTATTTTTGTATGTAATTATATATTCAGAAATTATCCCTAAAACCATTGTAATTCTGCTTCAAATGTGTGGAAAAATTTCTTTGAAATGCATGTTCCCATTCTCCAAAGTATATTTGCGTAAAATTGGGTAACATTAATTCCAAAATTTGACTTGTAAAGCAACACTGCACAGACAGCCAAGACACAAATTTCTGCTTTTAGTATTATTAGATATAACTGCAAAATGAACATTAAATACAGGTGGCTTTTCTTCATAAGATGTATAAAAAAAGGTATCATTTATCACCACAAAGATGTATAAAAAAAATTGCTTTTCAAATATTTAACTTTGGTTGTTAAGACAGGTAAACAGAAGCAAATTATATTTACAATAGAATATTGGTTTATAACCATAAAGATAACCACTATAGGAGACTTTTAATCAGTAAAAAATAAAAAAAAGTAAAATGTTTAAGGAAGGTTTAATGGAATATAAATAACATGTAAAGTCTGTAGTAGCAGCTTTAAATAGCAAGCTTTTGAACACGTATCTAAGTATAATTTAAGAAATTATTGCCGATACTCCATTTTACTAATAATTTTATCAGTCATGTTCTATACCACTTGTAATGCTTTTGCCCATGCAATTTTACTTTTGAGAATTTGTAATCCCTTAAATCCCTGTAATTCATTTTATTTGGTTAATCCTTTTTAATTTACCTAATTCAGTAATAAAAAAGGGCTCCCTTTAGTGGATGGACATCTTTGGTGACTCCATGAACTCTTAGTGACACCTTTAAAATAACAATTTATTTCTGTGTATCTGACCTAACTTTAAAGTTTGTAAATGATGTTTTAGAATACTTTGTACTTAGGACAATTAAAACAAATAATTAATCATACACTAACTGATAATTAACCTTCTTAAAATATAAGCTAAAAAAGAGAAATATATTTAAAAATGAAAGAATTTTAAAACTTTTTAACCTAAGAATCTTTGAAATTTCTTTTCATACATTTATTCAAATGACACAAAATTCTGCAATTTCCTTTCAATAATAAAGATACCAGATGGAAATCTTTGTTAAAATAAAACTTGACAAAAGTGAAATAGAATAATTACTTTTCTTTATTAAACAAAACTTATTGGTTTCTACTGATTTTGTGTAAGGTCAGATGAAAATTAATTAATGATATGCCATTAATTCTTTCACTCATTCATAATTCCTATCTCAGTGATTAGTATATTTTTTTTTCTAAAAATAAATAATCATTTCATAAGAATTATCAAAATGTTAAAATTTTTACAAATAAGATATATATATAACCAAAATTCATACAACCCCCCCTTTTTACAATGAATTTAAATTAGTTAAATCACACATACACAATTGTCCAAATCAAAGAAATTTCACTTCCACACATATCAAATTAGATCATTAAAGAAAACATTTCAGATAGAATAAAGATACTTAAAAAATTAATATTTAATAAATTTTAATAATCAGTTTAATTAATCAATAATCCTCCATCAAATTTGATAAGACAAAATATTCTTATTTACAGTACAGTATAGAAAAATAATTAATTGTCACAAGAGCATTAAATCTTGTATTCAATACATTTCAAAATATAGAGAATATAGATGCAAAAACGTTCAACAATGTATTATAAGAAAAGGAATTATAGATATAATTCAATGACACCATCAATAATCCAATCATAATAGAGAAGCACATTAACTATGAATTGTAAATAATATAGAAAGACAAGATATAACAACGAATAACATAGATAACCAAATTTCAATTAAATTAGCACACATAAATAAACGTATGGAAAAAGTTCAAAGAATGTCATTCTTTTTCTTTTGTTCTGAAATATATTCCATTTAAGATTTAATATTCTTATGTGAAGTACCCTCCTTCCCCAATCTCTGTAGTACTTGAACTGAAGCACTTAAATAATCCAGCTTTTATGTTGCTCTTGTAATTGACACATTTTCAGTTTATACAATGAAAAAATAAAGGCAGCATTTTCATACAAAAGATTGTGATTTTATTTACAACTTTCAATGAATTTACACAAGTGTATATAAAAAGTATGTCAAAAACTATCTAATTTACATTAAAAATGCTTACAACACAGTATTTCTTCCACATAAATTAATTTTAAAAATGCATTTGTACTTAATGTTGGACCATTTTGCTGATGCGCTGAGACTTGACCTAGTGGAATTTATTATGATAATGATGCATGATTATTTAAAATGCCTTTCTGATTAGTTTTGATTCGTGAATTTTATGCCCCAGCTTTATACTGCAAAGAAAAGGAAAGAAAATATTTTAGTTATTAACACATGGAACAGTAACAAAATAGCACATCAAAAATGTAAAAATAACAATTTCATTGTTTCCAAAGTTTGTTTTAATATATAATTAATAAAAGAAATAAAAATTAATATTTTTTCCACATAATATATAGATATTAATCCTAAATTTATATATTCTTAAAAAGAGCTGATATATTTACAAAGTTACTACATATGAAATCTTTAAAAAATAATAATTAAAAAGAAAGAAAGTAAAAAAAAAAGAACTCTCAAATGTCCTACACAAAATAAAAATATATACATAAAGATAGTCACAATTCAGTTGGAAAAGAGTCTCAAATTTCAAATAAACTTGAGAACAACAAACAATAAGATATGTGTCCAGACAGTAATAAAGGCAAATTTCTTTTTTAAATGGAATGCAAGATAGCATATATTTTCTAAATTCACCACTGCAAAAGGTATTTTAATAAAAGCAGAACCAGATGATTGACCTTACGACAAACAACGACAAAAAGACTTATCATGTATATGATATAAGAAAAGGACACAAAATACTTTCATTTTTCTAATAGGAAAAGAGAAAGTATTCATAGGATAGAAGTCTACTTCATATAAATTTACAAAAATTCACTTTTAAGAGAAATTCTGAATAGTTGAAAGAGTTTGGCTTATATTTAATTAAAGTCATCAGAGGAAATATGGATTAAAAACTAAAACAAAACTTTAATTTCATACAAAAAAAAATGGTGCAGCCACCTTTCTTGAATTTTGTAAATTATTGCCCAAGACTTGATTTTATTTAACTAGATGCAAGAGGTTAAAAGACATTAAGAAAATAAGAAATTAAAGTCAAAACAGCATGTAAAATACTGAGAAACTCCAATAACATATGCATATCTATATTTGGAGAAATATAAAAATTGAAAAAATAATAAAGACAATACAGACATCCTAAATGAAGTTATTCTAAGTTGAAAATGTTGAATTGATATGATTTTAAACATATGTATATGTATATAGATATGCAATGTGTGTCAGACATACTTTAATTTCTGATGGGTTTTTTTTAATATAAATCATACAGTATTTATAGTTTGTTAAATTTAATTTCATAAATTAAAGTTTTTCCTAAGCTTCTTTTCTTCTGATGTATGAAAAATCCACTCACTTCACCGATAAGCTATCTGTTAGCTGCAGTGCCAGCCTTCATTTCTGAGCACAATGTGCAATTATTCCAGATCTATTCTTCACATTCTTACAGAGTATTCACCATTTTTCACATTCTTACAGAGTATTCACCATTTGCTTCGCAATGCCAAACGTTTTTTATGGTGACCCTATTCTGTTTTTTTAACTGTCTTAATATCCTTAAAGACTTTAACACTGAATTGAATATAAAACAAAGTTCTTATACTCGTCATAAGTAACTTTTTTTTAAAAAAAATTTCTTTATTAGAATTTTAGTGCTAATATCATGACTATTTCCTTTTTATAATGTCTGCTAAATTTTTATATCCTCATAAGTTAATTTTTGAATATGGTTTTACATTTCTAGTTTGTTTCCTTAATTCCTTTGTATTCCACTATTTTAATACTGAATCTGATATAGCATAGCCTATACTGTCTTATGCACTAAAAATTCTAACAAACAAATCTGATGTCTTCTTTAATTAATTTTTAATTGAACCTATTGAATTTCTCACATTCATATCAGTCCCAGGCGTATTCTGATCATTGAAGTTCTCCTACATTTAAATGTTTGCCAACTGGTGAGTACCTTTTCCTTTGCAGAAATAAATACATTTTATTTCAGTATATTGTCACAACATATATTAAACCTAATATTAAAAATGGGGATATATTAATAATAATCAAAAATGGGAATAATATATTAAATCACTGATAAATCATTATAGAGACAAAGTATAAATCTGATTGTGCTATAAAATGTCCAGGTTCCATTAACGGAGACTTGTAATAGAAATTGTAACTCTATTATAATTTAAAATAAATAAGTATATATCTTTTAACAATGATATGAATAGTAATAATGCTTTTGATATGTTGTATCACAATGGTACAATATATAAAAGTTTTAGTTTTTAGAATAGATAGCTAAAAATAACTTTATACACCATTCCAAATTTTACAATAAGCAAATATGAAATTTTTTCAATTACAAAATATTATTTTCATATTTAAATTTTATTATATGATAAAAATGTTGTGATGATAGGTCATTTGGAAAAAAATATTGTCATTATGAAAAATTACAAATCAGTTAATTTAAAATTGGAAACTTTTAGAATTAAAGATGAATTTAATCTTCCAAAGTTATTTTTACTGAATCCAAGGCATGACTATTGAAAAGAAATGTGATACATGCTTCATGGGCAAGAATTTTTTAAAACAAAGAGGGTGGAAAGGGACACTGGCAACTTTTAACAGTTCAGAAGAGAGAACCCTGTTTCCAAAATAAAACTGGAAATAATATAAGGAAGTGCTTACAGTGCAAGTAAAGACTGCTAAAGTTAGAACAATTAGGTCCTTAGAAGCATAAGAAATTTACATAACTCAAAAGCAGAGGTGCTTTGCAAAGTTCAATTTATATCTTCAGTGAGTGTACCTGCATAAATTTTAAAATTAACAGGATATTTTATATTCTATTGTCACACATAGTGCTGAATTTTTTTTTATTTTGTACTCAATTCATTCATAAGAAGTGATTGCCAATCCCATATCAAAACAAGTCAATATTTTTTTTTTATATAAATGCTTTACTGTGAGCCATTGCTCACTGTTAAATAACCATAAAAAGTATTTCGTAGAACTTTTAGTGATTTGGAAACTGATAAAAAATATGAAGATTTTCCCCACATTCTTCAAGAATTATCTGACAGAGGTTTCTAGATTTAATTTTTACTTTTTATGTAAAGATCTGCTTATTTAACCTGTAAATATTTACAATTATGAAATATCTTGCAATTGCAATAACATGGGGGGGGACTATTGTCTTCTAAAAAGTACAACATATAACTGTTTGTGTAAAAATTTAATAGCATGCCTGATGGAAAGTCAAATGGTTAGATAGAGAATTTTAGGTATGCTAATAATGTGATTTTATTAAATCTATTATTTATTTAAATTATAAGTTTTAATCAGATCATTTAATATCTTTTCTACAAATACAACTACTATTGTAAACACAAATAATTAAAAATAGAATAAGTTAAAAAACACTCAGGTTAATGTGTTTATTTTAATAAAATGGTGTAAATTAACTCATTTTAAAGAATTGCACAGAACATTTACATATTTTAGTTGGGCAAAGATATTCAATATTTTGTAAATATTAGTTATAATATAAGAATATATGTTCTATTTTAATCACTGATACAAAATTATATTTTAATTCATTAGTCACATATCCAATTTTGTTGCAATACAAATATAATTTTTAAAAAATCATTTAAAAACTGCTAATAATGAATAAAATAATTTTAATCAATTTATGATATTATAATATCATCATTAATAATATCAATATTAATTTTATTAATAATATCAATATTAATAATTTCAATAATTTATCAAATAAAAGTACCTACTGAATAAATGAGCAGTTGTCTATTTTATGATGCAATTTATTCATTCAGAGCTTCTTGTAACCTCTTCCTTGCTTCTAGAACTCTCTTTTCTTGTATTTCAATATCTTCATCAGTCACATGAAGACCCTGGATAATGAACAGACATATTAATAACTTTGGATCATGGAGAAACTGCAAATAGTATTACTACAAAACTATGAATTGCCATTTGTGAATTACATCATTTGCTTTTTATGAGTCTTAAACCTATAAAAAAGTTTCATAAAGAGAAGTAATTTTAAATCCATACAAAAATTTGAATTTATGTATTCAATGTTGAATTTCAGTTTTTAAAACTAATTCTCAACAAGCATGTCATTGCTTTTATACTTTTGGATTTTATTCAGAAAAATAAAACTATTCGCAATGTTATGTGACAAATCTTCCAATAATGTTACCTTTCCTAAATTAAGATTTATTGAAAATTTTTAGTTACCCCCTTCCCTATATTATATCTAGGAAAGGAAATATATCTAGTTATAATCTGTATTTCTTTAATTAATTTGTTATGAAATTCACACAATATAGCCCATTAATGAGTTTCAACTAACAATAGTATGTTCTGTAATTAATTTTTGAAACTTTAATCAGGGTATTTTAAAACTGAGCACTGATTAGAACATTTTAAATAAATCAGAAAAAAAAAAACTTTAAATATATTCTTGAATATAGCAGGCTCTAAGCAAATATCATTATTGTTACAATGGAAACATCATCCATTTCTTTTCTAAATATTTTTTATATTAATTATAGGTTTTTAAACATATCAATCATTAAAATATTCTTAGTATTATACTCAGGAAAGCCAAAATGCTGTTACTGAATACAGATTATAATTTTAGGAGAAAAAATTTAAAAAAATGTCTCGTAAAGTAAAGATGTGTACTGATACTCACAAGAACTAAAGGCTGTTTTGGATTGATATAAACTCCTGGATTTTTATCAAGAAGAGCTTTAGGTTTATTCTGCCCAGTGATTGAATGTTCATTTATGTGCAAAGCTGTTGCAATGCTTCTTAATATAGTTTCATCTCCTAACTGCAAGCCAACAGCTAAAAGAGAAACAAAATAAAGAAATGATTATGATGATTTTAACAACTGGGAGTTGGGATTTATTTTAAAACTTTTGTACCTTTGATTTTAGGTGGCAACTCAAATGTCTCAATAACTCTTCCTCTTTTATCACAAGCATGTATTCCTTGTAGACGTTTCTCCCAAAACAGCTTTAAAAAAAAAATTGGATTTTAAAATATCTCGATACATAAAGCATGGCATTTATGTTTCTTACAAGAATTTAAATTTTTTAATGAAGAGTGACGAAGTTTGAATCATGTGATCTTCAAAAAGAGAGAAAAATCACTATTAAGTTTTCAAAGTCCAGAATTTAATTAAAATTAAAGCAAGATTTGGACATTTTTCTACAACATTTTCCAAAAAAAAAAAAAAAAAAAAAAATTTATCTCACAAAAATAATTTTTGCACTGTTTTAAAATCAAAACCACAACCTTCTTATGTTACCAATTTAATTGTGTCCAGTTTTACCCTCTAATGTTAACATTTTAAAAAAATAATTTGTAACAATACTACAGAAGTGAAAATCAAATTCATAGTAAATTTATGCATTTCTGTTCTGCATATTATTCATGATGTGTCAGATTATATTTTATTTTTTGTAATGATAATTGTCACACAAGAATGTATAGATAGTACATATATCACTATACTAAACAAATATATGAAAAATCATAAGAACTAATAAAAAAACAGCACTATTTTTAATATAAATTTCCAAACAATTTAAATAAAAATATGGTATATTATTTTTTGAGCTAATGGTATAATAAAATAATATAAATTATTTTGTGTAATAACATAATACCAATATAAATTATTTTAATGTTTTCTATAAACATAAACTAATCCTAATATATGAATTAAATCATTCAATAACAGACTCAATAATAAAATGAAAATTGGAAATATAAGACACAGTAAGTGTAAAATTGTAAATTTTAACAAGAGCAATAAATTAGATTTAGATAAGTTTTGATACTCAATACAGTACATTCTCTAGGTCACATAGTGAAGTAATTGTTATTATGGGTGACATAAACATATTTTTTTTAACTATTAAGAGAGGATTGGATATTTCCATATTTTTTTTTCAGATAAAAAACTGTAGCATTTACTATGCATTGACATTTACCTACTTTAACAAAGTTTAACAAACCTACTTTAACAAAGTTAATCAAATATTGATACTCAACATTATTTTATATACATAATTCTAAACAATTATGGAAACAGGGAATCATAAAACTCTATTTGATTAGTATCCCGGAAGTGAAATTTTACATTAAATTTAGTTTATTTATATTGAATATGATCCCAAAATGGAAATCTTAAAAAATGTGTGATTATTTAATTCAGTTTAAAGACAAAGAAAATAAAAAATGAGTATGAGCTAAAAAGCTGAAATTTTAATAAGTTATGTATCAATAATTTAATTTTTTTTATTTTACATTTAAAAAAATCTTTTGAATACATTAAATAAGACTTCCTCTAAAAATGTAAGAATTAACTATAAATAATTGTCTTAAGAAAAAAAAAATCATAAAAATTTATGATATGCATTTTTGCATATTAAAATTAATTTAAAAAAAATTTCATTTTTTTTGGGGGGGGCATATTCAAGGTTGATATGTAGAAATTGCAATTATGTATTATTTTTAGAAAAACTTTCTTCCCAAAGCCCTTTATTAGCCAAAATAAACAAATGTATAAAAGTGCTGATATTATAATAAGAGAATAATTGAAATCTTAGAAATTTTTTTCTATGTTGATACTTTTATATCAAAATATTTTCATCTTAAAACAAAAATGCAGTTAAAAAACCATTTTACAATAAAAAATTAACAACGATAAAATTTTTTAAAAATAAATCAGAGGCTGAAACTTTTTTTAAAAGAATAACAATACTTGTTTGGGTTTTTCTTGTGGACCATGTATCACATCAGAGTTAACCTTGGATTCTCGATTCCGAACTATTGTTACTGACTGCTTGAAAATAGAGGCAGTTTGCCTAATAGGCAATACAATAGATGTGTTGACTTTTGTGGTAGTTGTTTCCTTTTCTTGCTTTTCATCCTCTCTCTTTCTTTTCGTCAGCAACATAATATTTTATGGTTATTCACGCAGCATACATGGACACCTAGATAATAAATATACTTAACTAAATAACAAGAATAAAAAGCGAACAAATTTGTGTAAGAAATTTTTCTAAAAAAAGTTCTAAAAAACAGTTTTTTTGTTTTTTAGCAGTAAAATGCATAAAATTTAATTATTGTTAATAATGACATCATAACAACATGGCAGAATCATGTCAATATAAGATTTTGATAAGACATGCTGCATCATGTGGGAGTGAATGTTGAATACTTAATAAAGAATGTTCATTTTTGACAGAAAAATTTTAAGGGAGATTTTTGGAAAAAATAAAACAACATTATATAGTAGATTATAATATCTATTCTTAACAATTATTTAAAAAAATATCACAAAACTAACATTTTTAAAATAGTAAAAGCATCTCCTATTATATAGTTCGACCATACATTTAAAAATAATGCTGCCTTTTCCAAAAAAGTTTTCAAGGAAAAAAAAAAAAAAGACAGAAAGTGAAAAGAGATCCACCAAAAGTGTTGAAAAGATGAAAATGAACCCATGGATGACTATTGCACTGGATAAGGTTAGATGGAAAAAAACTTGAAGAGATAATCTTAATTTGTAACAAATTGCAGAACTTTAAAAGAAGAAGCAATATGGTGGGACTAAATCAGAATAATAGTAAATTTCACTGTTTAACTTTAAAAAAAGCTTTAAGGGTTTAAACTTTTAAAACTTTAACCTCATTTGGAATTATTTCCTTAAGAGAAAAGACTGGGTTTTTTTATTTTCATACCTCAAATTTTAATTAAATTGAAAATGTCTAAATAATGGTACATACTCTTATGCTTTAACTTTACATCATCAGTACGAATAACAAATTTTCTACAAAGTAATACTCATAAGATAATTATAAATAATATAAATCTAGCAAACTACAGACAATTGTTAAAATCTACATTTTTATGAGCACCTTGGTAAATCATATAGTGAATTTCAAAATAAAATCAATACTAACAATTTCTGAAGTTCAAAATAAAACAAATGACAGCAATGTGAAACATCAAAATGCAGTCAAAGCAATGGCTGGAAAATTACATTTTATACACTATTTCTGTAGCTAAGACAACAATAAAATAAACGTGTTCTTTCTTCTAAGTTGTTTTGAGATACGAAATATCCTATCGAAAATTATAGAAATGATGCTTCTTTAAAAATTACACTGCAATAAATGATTCCGTTTATTTCAGTTTCATTAAATACAATTACAGAAAATCTCTATATAAATATGTGCATTTTTTTCTGGAAGATAATATTAACTATTAAACTATGCCAAAAGAGTATATAGCAAAGCAATTTTTAAAATCTTTATTATTTAGGTCCTTAAATCAAGAAATTATAAACTGTATTTTAAAATAATAAGCCTTTTCTCAGTACTAGAAAATCAAACTAAAAAAAAGACACAATGTAGAATTTCTAAAGCACTAATAAAATAAAATTTAAAAATGAATAAATAAATTATATCCAAAATAAATTTACTTTCTTTTCCTTTCAAATCCTCAGAGCAAACACATCAAAATATAAACTACGATTCATTTCGTTTCATTTCTTTTAGCTGCTTTTCTTTTTATTGATAGACTATAATAATTCTAATAAAATCAGCAAATTCAAGAACAACATTTTTTTGCTAATATAAAAACATAAAAAGAAAAATGAATAGCAATTTTTAATACATTTTGTTAGATGGTTTAAAGAGGTATTATGCATTAAAGAAATGAGTGCTAGAAGATACTATGGCTGAAGTGAACTGAAGAACTAACAAATCCATCCGAACGTGTGGTTCACTTCAATAATCTGGCAGCGGTAGGGTAAATAAGTGTTTTCTATAGGTTGGATTCCGTAAGGAAATATCTAATATGGTAAGATAAATCCTTTAACATCTTGCTTATTATTTGCAGAATTGCATATTTATCAATTATTATGTATTTATATATGTCCAGAAATTGTATTTTGTAGTTTATTTTTATGCTGTGGCATTTAAGTATTAACCCTAAAACATAACACCACTGTATAGTAATCTTTAGCTTTATGCATTGAATAACTCTGTACAGTTTTTCATAATGGTATTTTCATTTAAAATTATTTAAAGTAGATAAATAGTTTCTGCATTATGTTTTTTGCGGATTGTACAAATGTAACTAATGTCTGTTTTATAATTCTTTTTCAGGGTCGGGTTCGTACGAAAACCGTGAAAAAAGCTTCACGTGTAATAATTGAAAAATATTACACTCGTCTTACTCTAGACTTCCACACAAATAAAAGGATATGTGAGGAAATAGCTATTATTCCAAGCAAAAAATTAAGGAACAAAATCGCAGGGTAAGTCTTAAACTGGATCAATAAAGCTCTTTTCTATGTTATTGGTAGTGATAAACTGTTAACTAATTTGACAAGCACATATTGCTATCAATACTTTAAATCTGTATTTGATTGGAGTTCGTGGATATATTCATGTTTACTTTGTTACCATGGTACTATTTCTGTAGTTTAGTTGTCAGAGCATTCAATCTTCTATGCTTTAGCATTTATAATATTACCAAAAGGAAATTTTAGTGTCATAATACATTGTGTGAATCTAAATGTATATCTTGTTTAGTTGTTGATGTCGAAATATATTAAAGTTGTCTTTGAATGCATTATCAGATATCATCAAC
>JAPMOR010031830.1:5831-20489 GCA_026543865.1 Argiope aurantia | reverse complement strand
ATGCCAACCATATTATGAGGTAAAATAAAATATAAAAGATTTAATAGTTTATAGACCTAGCAAAATTAAAGACCTAACAGGCTGAAAAACGTGAGGGGAGGGTGAGGTGAGAGAAAAATGACATTATTCAGTTTTAAGTTTTTGAACGAAGAAAACATTGATGTGATTGATACGGAGTTTAAAAAAACCCATTTAAATCATTTTCTTAAATCAAATGACTACTTCTTTCCGCAGTTCGGATTTTGAGCTTTCAAGCAGCGACATCAATCTTTCAATTGTCAGAGAGTTTAGCTGCTCGGACTGCAGGCGAGGACTGTAATGGACGGAGAGAAAATCGCAGAGCAGAATGAATAGGTAAATTACAGACTTGCTCTCTTCGCGGAATCAATAACGCATTTTACTATTCCGTAGGAGAAAAAAATTGGAACGAAATAAGTATCCACGCATTTCATATCGATCCCTCCTCCTCGAATTTGTATTGATTCTTCCAAGAGTTGAATTCATAAAGTTTGCGAGAGGTTTACATTTCCAAATTCGATTTTTTTAGAAACGAAACCCGATTACACTCGAAAATCGTTATACGTTTCCGGCAGTCAATATCAGATTTTTTTTAAAAAAAATGTTTTTTAAGAGTTATCGAAAAATGTGAGGCATCGTATTTTAAAAGCACAGAAGCAGTATTTATATTTAATTACAGTACACACCCGAGTATCCGGTTCGCGACTATCCTGCTTCCGTACCCTCCCTAGTAGTTTTTTTTTAACAAAAATAAAAGGGGAGGGAAAGGCCATTGGGGGGGGGGGGTCTGCTATGAGCTAAAATGCAGATGCAGTTATCTATTAAGGACATTCTCAAAGTTAAAAACTGTAAGTTTTGAGTTTTATTGTAGGGTTACGTTTTCATATCTGTGTAATTGTTTATCAGTAGAAAATAAAATATATTTTCTCAAGAATTAGGCCAGTTTACGTTAATGTTTTGTTTATATTTCCTACATTTGAGTTAGGAATTACAAAATTTATGTTAAAATGTTAACAGATCCTTTTACTTGCTTTTTCTCTAATAAATTCTTCAAACATGCAATGCATTATATAAACATATATAAACTACCAGTACAGGACACGTTATCGGCAACTGTTTCTATGATTCACCGGGCCGTGACCACGTTCAACGCTGTTTGAGATAAATGGGGGAGTGAGAAAATATGTATTATAACAATTAGTTTTAGTATAAAAATTTTGTCTTCTGGTATTGGTAGGTAAAAAAATGAATTCTTAGAATTCCGACCTATCCGGCTTTTTTGTTTTCCGGCCTGCACTTCCGCTACATTAGGCAACATACTCGGGAGTTAACTGTACTTTTAGTACTTTTCTTTAGTTATATTTAAACAAATCAACTTGCTATTTATCATATACTTTTTTTAAAAACCGTCTTTCTTTTTCTTTATAAAGTGAGATTTTATAGAATCGGTTTTCACTCACTTCTTGTTGGGCTAATCTGGAAATTAGTACATTTACGCATTCTCAATTGTAATTCACTCTATGAATATTTTTAAAACTTAATTATAAAATAATGTAATTAAATTTTTAATTGTGAGGGTTCTTCCAAGTAGTTGTGAAATTGGAAAACACAATTTCATTGTATTTATAATTATGAATGATTAATTAAATACTAAACAGAAAAAAATTTAATTATTTTAAAATATTTCAATATAAGTATGGCTTTAGGCACAAGATAAATGGGGACTGTAAAAGTTCCCTGATAATAAATAAGAATACATAGAATTTTCAATGAGGTGATCACTGACATGTTTCCCAAGTGGACACTCAAAGAAAAAGCGACATTTTTTATTATATCTGAGAATTACTTTGTGCTTTAATTTATTTTATTACTGAGATAAAATATAAAATTATTTCTTTCCTGTCTCTCCACCAGATTTCTGTTTTAAAATATTCTTTGGAGATTTTATTCAATTCGTCATTTGCAATTCCAGAAACGAAATAAAAATTAAGATTCGCATTATCAAATTTTTCGGGGGAAATAACAAACATTTAAAATTATTTGTGAAATTCTGGAAATTTATTTTTTAACTGTCATGACAAATGGATGTTGGTTTTCGTTTTATTGATAGCCTACCAATAAAGTTTTTGTGTATGTGTGTGTTTAACAATGCATAAGAGTTCCTTCTTTTGAAACAATTCAGATCAATTATAAGAAAACAGTAGTATAAAATACATTTAAAGAATGCCCGTCACTCTTACTGTTTGACAGGCTACTGAACTTCCCAGAATTTGCTGCTTTCACATAAAGCGAAGCAGTTTCATTACTCGGAAAATGCTATCCTTTTAATGATATGAAAATTTTATTTGCCTTTCACCGCCAACAACGGCGAGTTTTGGCTGATACAGACATAATAGCGCTCACACTAATCGGGAAATTATATGCCTTCTAAAGTAATGAATATTCTCTCAGTAACCTTCATTTTAGAATCCTTTGTGCCTCTTGTAGGTGAAATAGTTACCTGTTACGTAGTAAATATAGTTCTTCTGTTATGTGACTATCTCCATTAAACGAGACAGTTACGGCTATTGCGAGTACTTTGACACACATCTTCTTAGTATTCATTTAGGTGTTCTAGAGTCTTTATATTGTTACGAAATTTTCTTTACCGGGGTTCGTTTGGATAGTGGAAGTGATATGGTGTGTAGAACGCTCAATTAGCAGGCAGAAGTAGAATAAAAACAACGACGTTTATTTACACGAAGACACACAGGACAGCACAAAAGCGACAACTATATACAGCACAGAAGACGATTATCTTCACCCGAGACGTGTAGCATACAACATCATACACAGCAGCATACAACCAGAATCTACTGCAGACAGTAGCGCACAGCTCAGTTCAACACTAGCTTGACTCAGTCGCTTCCGACTCCTCCGTCTTCTACTTCTCCGACTCTGGCTCGGAATACTGACTTCCTCTCCGTCGATTCCGCTTACTCTTCTTCGACCACTCCGTCCACTCTGACTACTGGCTTCGTCGTCTCCACTCCACTGCTCTCGAACTCAGACTACTCCGTTGTCTACCTTCCGACTTGACTTGCCTGCTCTGGCAGCTGTGGACCCTTTTATAGGTCTCAGGAGGCGGGGCTAGAAGCCTCTCAACCAATCAGGAACGTTCCAGGCGTATCTCGGTTCCTACTGGATGGATCGGGAAAATTCTCGAAGTTTCGGGTATTATCTATTTTGGCGCCAAAGTCGCCAAATTTGTCGCCAAGTCGTCAAATGGTCGCCAAGTTTGTCGCCAAGCTCTGGGACCTCCGAGGCGCTAGTCCCATTCAGATGACTGTAAAACTTTCTTTCTATTGATGGAATAAACTATGCTGGGAAGCCGAATTGCAGGTTTGTAACAATATATACACTAGTGATGTCCAATTTGACCATTTTACATTTATATTCCGATAGGCATAACTTCATGTTGTTGCCGCTAGGGAGCAAGATAGCTATAAAAAGGAAATTCAGGACTAGTGAAACAGCAATTGCAAAGTGTTAATTGCGAAGAATGGGGGGGGGACTTTATTTAACTGAGTTTCAACGCGGAGTGAGTGTAGGAGTTCAAGCATTGGAACCAGTATCAACAAAAATGGCTGCAGTTGTGAAGTGTTTGAGAGCAGCAGTTATTAAGGTTCACATTGAGTGGACTACCAAGCAGAAAAACAATCCGATCTCAGCGCCAGGTTTGTGTTCATGAGTTACTGAGTGCTCTATCTGAAAGAAGATTGGCCAATGTGGTCCAGTTCAATACAAAGCACACAAATTCGTCAAATTACGTGGAATCTTAATCAAGAAGCAACAATAAAGATCCCTGAATGAATTCTCCGCCGTACTTCACACCATATAGGCTGTGAAAAAGGAAAACCTTTCTCGCGAGCCTCTGCTATCCGCTTGAAACAAGATCAGACGTCTCCAGTTCGCAAAAGAGCATAAAAATTGGACAGCAGATGACTGGAAAAAGTCATGTGATCTGATGAATTGTGCTTTTAATTTCACTATGCAAATAACAAGTTGCAATTATGGAGAAAACAGCATAAAACCATGTACCCCAACTGCATTGCCTCGGCATTTCAAGCTGATGGAGGTAATATCATAATTTGGGGGATTTTTTTTTTTTTGCATTATTTGGATTCTTTGATTAATATGGAACAACGTCTGAATGTCCAATAATATTTAAATGTTAAAGCAAAGTAAGCATATCCTGTTATGTTAAAAGTGTAACTTGCTGAGGACAGGTCAATAAAGCCTGTCATAAAGCTGGTATGGTCCGTAATTGTTTCAAGGAGCATGACGGAGATTTTACCTAAATTAATCGGCCCACGCGGTTACGAGATATCAATCCAATTGAAAATCTGTAGGATGTAATCAAATGGGGTATCAGGAAGCTTGATCAAGTGCCATCAAATCTTAAAAAATTGGAAGATCCATTTTATATGGTGTGAAATTTTCCATGCCACCTATCAACATCTCATCAAGAATCCATGCAATATTAAGGGGCAAAAGCTAGGCCAACATTATATTGAGGAGATGGCCGTAATGATTTAGTCCCTAATTTTATATGTATAATTTGAAATGTTATAATCTATTTATTTATTTATTTGATATGCATAATCTATTTTTATATCTTCTTACGGTTTAAAAAAATAGCTTCATAGAGATACCTATTCCATTTTCTTACTTTTATTCTCTCATTATTAATCAGATGTTCAATGCCAATTTCAAAGCATTCCTCTTTTTGTCTAAATATTGCATTTTTTTAAAATTTCTTACTCACTGGCACACTTTTGCTAATATTAGGGTTAAACTGCTGCACTCGAATGTTTTTACTTTTGTTTTTATTACATAGAATAAGCCTCATTTAATATACGTGCAAAGAAATTTATCTTTAAACACTGTTTGTAAAATTGTAGCAATTTTTTTTAACAAAATTCTGTTTTATGTATTTAAATTTATAAGGCGTCCAAATGACATATCATGCCCTACTTTATTGACTGTTTTTTAATTAAAACTTGCAATGGCATGTGTATTTTTTTATTTTTTTTATTGTATTGGCGACATAATTATAAAAAATCAATATTATTTTATTTTTCTATTTATATGCTTACTATTTTTTTCTCTTGAAATTTGAAAATAAGATAAAATGTAAAATATTTTAATATTTATTTAATAACTTAACAACTTTTATTTTTTCCCTAAAAACTGTGATCTGGGTCTGTAATAAAGACGGCAATTAATTCTTTGAATAATATTGTATTTCTCGCCATAAGATTGTCCCTTTTTATTATTATACTATTCATATTGTCTTCAAAGCTAGGGATTTTAAAAAGAATCAAAGCATATAAGTTTTTAGCTTTGACAAAATATTTGACTTCTTTTAAACTTCCTAATATCCATAATTCAGATTTTCTCCTGGTAATCAGAATTATCTTATAATAAAGTTTAAGTTCGTTTTCATCCGATTTTTGTGTATCAGCAACCATTTGGAAACAATTAATGCGAAATGTCTCCTTAAACATTAAAAAAATTATTTATCTCAAAAGTTTATGTCCAATGGAATTGATGCAACTATCCTTCAGGAGAGCAATTTTCTTATTTATAGTGCTAAACAGTTCAACTTTGGACACTCTCAATTTCCAATTCGTTTTGTTTTCGCTATAGTTTGATGACAACTTCTTAAAGTTACATTGGTATCAAATTAGAAATCACACTCTTTTTTTAAATAGCCAGTCTAGGCTGCATGTACCCGCATGTACATGCATTAAATGATAAGATTAAAATTGTATTTGTTGAAAGCTTCAAAATAGTAATTAATTTGGGTTGTTCGAGTTACTATAAATAAGAACTGAAAAACTATACGACGTAAATATGTTTAACTTTTTTCTCATGCTTACAGAAGCGATGCACCCATTCGTAGCTATAGCCAGTATTTTATAAAACGTGAAAAAATTATTTCAGAAAATTTCCAACAGTTATCAGCATTTTATTGTCACTTAATCTTTATTGAGGAAATAGTATTAAGCCTAACGCGTTTCATTTCATTTCAACGATTGATCGGATGCATATTTGTAGATTTGATGATTAAATTATATCCCAAATTTCATTAATATAAGTTTTCATATTCTTTAGTTACAGCATTAGCATATTCATCAACGTATAAACAATGTCGGCCTTTTAATAATTGAGTCTCAATTCGATATGTATCTACAATTTTGTTCATGCTAAATTTCATCTCTTTGTGTTTTATGTTTTAATTTCATGGGCTGTATTGGTTATTTAAAAAGTTTGAGATACCTTTTTTCATCATACTATGACTGAATAAGGCATTTTATGCTAAAAGAAATACCTCTTCAACAATGTATACTATATTATAAAAAGTTGATTGGATTTGAACCTGTATACGAATTTTCTCTTGATTTCAAATTCGCCGTCCATCTAGGAATATCTCCAGGGTAGAATCTACGAAAGAGGGTTGTAAAGGAATGTTTGGGCATTTTGTAGGTTAGAAATGATGAATATCTATAATTAGGAATACAATTGATATTTTAAAGAGACTCATCGGGCAATACAGCGGAGAAAATGAAAGTTTGACTGTGAAAGGCGCCGTAAGAAAGAACTGATTACTTATACATGATGTGTGAAATATAACTTCGTAGATAAGATGAGCTGAAAGAAAGAACATAAAGAGCAGAAAGTGCCACTCCAATACAGTTGGAAGACAATATGCGTCGAGTTTGACAACTCTTGCGCTGGAAGCATTATTCTGGGCATCTTTTCATTTTTCAATTTTGTGATATCCCTGAAAATAGCGAAATGAAACACGCGGGTAGGTTTGTCGGAAGCTGTCATCGCGTGACGCGAAAAACTAACTTTATTTCTGTGAGAAATGTGACGTTTTTGTGCGAGCGTTTCGAAATATTTAATGGGTTTCTCTTCGGTTGACTGGAGATGCCAAGACCAAAATGAGATTCATGGTGAATTTAAAGCCAGCAACCCCCCCCCCCCCCCGTCCCTTGCATTTTCTTCTTCCCTTAAGAAAGTAGCCAGGGGTTGTTTTTTCGTAATAACTTTCTTCTCGTAAAAATTGCTTTTATTTCAAAAGGTGTTGCTTGTTTCCGCTTTTAAAACTTCCGGGAATTAAATATACCTAAATTTCTCTACAATTAGGCCACTATTGTGTGATAGTTTCATAGATTTATTTCAGTTCAACTTGGTTTATTCGGATCAAACAAGAATGCGCGATTCTACATGTTCAATTCTTTTATGAATTTGAGTTTAAAAAAAGGTTGCAACATATGTATATTTATTCGGAGATGTTTTCCAGCTGCACTGCATATATGAAGTTGAGCACTGGCTATCAAATGACTGGATGCTCTTAGTGAGAGAAAGCTCAAAAGTAATTTAGAAGTATAAATTTTTATTAAGTTCATATTTTCGATTTACCTCGATATATTTGTCTAGAACAGTCCAAACTATTTGTTATCAAATCCAGTCGATTGAATCTGATTTATTCAGTATAGCGAGTTAAAAAGATCAGAAAAAATCAGAAATTAAATAATTTTTCCATTATTTTGGCGAATAACAGAATGGTGAAGTTATAACGAGACAGATTTTTTGGCAAAAACTGATTCATTGGTGAACAGATTGCAAAATAATACATTTTATTTCAGAATCATATTGTTACGAAATTTCTTTACCGGGGTTCGTTTGGATAGTGGAAGTGATATGGTGTGGAGAACGCTCAATAATCAGACGGCAATGGAAAAAGAAACAACGACGTTTATTTACACGAAGAAACACATGACAGCACAAAGCGACAACTATATACAGCACAGAAGACGATTATCTTCACCCGAGACGTGTAGCATACAACAGCACACACAGCAGCATACAACCAGAATCTACTGCAGACAGTAGCGCACAGCTCAGTTCAGTACGGGCTTGACTCCGTCGCTGCTCACCGTCGCTTACGACTCCTCCGCTCCGTCTTCAGACTTCTCCAACTCTCGAACTCCTCCTGCCTTCTACCTTCGAACTCGGACTACTGGCTTCGTCGTCGTCTCCGTCCGACTTGACTTCCTGCTCTGGCAGCTGTGGACCCTTTTATAGGTCACAGGAGGCGGGGCGAGAAGCCTCTCAACCAATCAGGAACGTTCCAGGCGTATCTCGGTTCCTACTGGATGGATTGGGAAAATTCTCGAAGTTTCGGGTATTATCTATTTTGGCGCCAAAGTCGCCAAATTCGTCGCCAAATGGTCGCCAAGTTTGTCGCCAAGCTCTGGGACCTCCGACGCTTTAGTCCCATTCAGATGACTGTAAAACTTTCTTTCTATTGATGGAACAAACTATGCTGGGAAGCCGAATTGCAGGTTTGTAACAATATTTCCCTCTTACAAGGGCAGTGCACGAGGTTGAAAATTCAGTTTGGGATCAGATTTAGTATAAACCTATATATTTAGAATGCTTATTCACGAAAATATTAAAGCGCAATAGCTAGCCAATTTCGAGAAAACGGTTCTGAAAATTTCAGCATAGCTTATGTACTTATATTGTGTCGTCGTTGATAAACACCAGAATTGTATAGTAAATAAAGTGTTGGCAAAGCATTCACAAGACCCGAGTTCGGTCTGGCTTGTGTTTTTTAATTGTTTAATTTTGTATTCTTTTTATATTATTTCAAATTTGCCAATTTACAAACAGTTTTAATTAATGTGTTCTTCATTTTTTTATGTAAAAATAAATATTTATTCTCCCAATTCTTGGATTACAATTTAATTATTAAAAGAAAAATAATTATAAATATGAACGCATTTTTTAATTATTCAAAATTACTTAAATTAACAGTTTAAAAAGGGTTTCAATTAATATGATATTCATTTTTGTATGGGAAAGTAAAAGTAATAATCCTCTTAATGCATAAGTTATAACTAGCTTTTATAAAAAAAAATTATTATAATCATTCATGCTGTTCTTGACTATAATTATAATTTTTAAGTGTTAAAATACTTATAAATATAATTTTAACTAAAATATTTAAATAATTATTTTTATCTTAAAATCATTAAAAGTTTAAATTTTTGTCTTTTAATAATGAAAAACTATTTGTTTTAACTAACGAATCTGTATTTATATCTGTAATTAAAAAGAGCAGTTGAAATTAATAAAGTTATATCAGCAAACATTGTCAATATTAATAATTGGAAAGAAAAGAATAGAAAGCAGGTGTTAATTTATGGAAGGCACAGACAGATCGCTCAAAATTTTTAGTAACATTATATGGTATGTTTTGCATGCTACCCGGTTTTCTGAAGAAAAACAATTATTTTTTGAAGGTAAATGAAATTTGTTTTCTGATCAATTCCTCTAATGATTATCAACAGGAAAACATACTTGTGGATAAACATTATTTACCCACTGTGCAACATGTCAAAATATATCTATCTTGTTTCAAAGGTTTTTAGGATAATTTTTATTTTGATTCTTATATGAAATAAAAATATTAAATTTTTTTTATAATGACAGTAATTTAATTAACTTTTGTTATAAAATAAAATTATGATTCAAATATTGTGGAATGAATGTTTACTTTTAAGAGAGACATTTTGAGAACGTTTATTTTTGATTGATTTATTAAAAGATGTACATATTCATTAAAATTGTCTGTAATTTTATTTAAATATTTTTTAAAGAAAAATGCACTCATATCTTTAATTTTTTTTTAAAATATAGTTCAGGTATTAAGATAAAATACATTTATTTTTCTCTACAGAAATGAATATCACATTAATTAAAACCCTCTTTAAATTGTTAATTTAATTTAAGTAATTTTGAATATTTAAAAAAAACGCATTCATATTTATAATTAATTTTGTTTGAATAATTAAATTATAGTCCAAGAATTAGGAGATTAAATATTTATTTTTGCGTAAAAAATAAAAAAAATAATGATTAAAACTGTTTGTAAATTGTTAAATTAATTTAAAATAATTTACAAAATAAAAAGTAAATAAAAAAAATCCACTACACTACTCGGGCACTTGGTAACGGCAACATTATCAGTACATACTGAAGGTTTAAGGACCATTTTCTTGAATTTGGCTGACTTTTCGCACTTTTATATTTTAATGAATAAACAAGGCATTACCTAAAGGCGTACTATCGTTATACTCAATGGCAATACCGTTATACTCATCCCGTATTCAGTTTTTTACCTTACGCCCTCCCCTTGTTAGTTTTCTCCCCTTCAGAAAATTTTCTAAGTCTCTCATGCCAGTTTTCTTTGAGAATAACCGCACTCGAGTTTAATCTACTACTTTTCATCCCTTCCTACCATCTCCTGTGAATCACTTTCGCGAAAAAAAAAAGCATTTTCATTTTTTTCATATAAATAAAAGGACTCTTTTTTGACATCGTGCGAATTAAGTAACGAGAACCATTAGTGTAATGAACGTCATCCAAGAGGGCGAACTTGTTGTGTGTGTCCTGGTAGAGACATTATTCCTCCTATTATGATTCACCTACTGCAAGGGCAGGGGATATTGATGGTGCACTGCTTGCGTGGACATTTTCTTTAATGAAAAAAGCCTTGTGTTGGAGATATGGGTTTGGCTGTAAAATGTTTATTTTTCCCAGATTATTCCCATTTGTGATGTCTACGACGAGAATATTAATGATGTCTGGATTCTTTTCGATTTTTATTTGATAATATAGTGTATTTATTCACGGGTTTTCATATTATCACATTTTTTGCTTTTAAAACTAAAATATGAATAATTATTATAATTTATAACATGTTATTATTAATAACATTTTAGATTTTTTTTAATCCAAAGTATTAAATAGTTTTTTTTTCAATTCTGAAAAATTAATTAGTTTTGGATTGTATATTTGAAATAATTAATTAGAAATAAGTGAAAATCTTTATATTTTTAACAGAGGAATTTTGTTGTTTCCTGATAGTTTTTTTTCCAGCATTGTTCTTTCTGTTTCATCTACTCCGTTGGGAAAGTTGCGTTTCAACAAGTGGCGTGTTCTATGTTCTGACCCTGTATCGCTGTTTTTAGAAAGGATACATTAATAATGCTTTCATTGACCTTTGATTTTCTTCACCTTATCAATATGTGATTTAGGATATTGGCAAAGTGAGAGAATACTTTGTTTGGTGTATTTTAAACCTTTTCATTTTTGTTTTATGCTTTATGCCTTGATTCCGTATATCTTAAAAAATCAAAATGAATATAAATTTTCAGTTTTTTGCAGCATAAAATTATGAATAGTTTTTTAATCGTAATATTTGATAATTTATGTGTAGAGATATGTCTACAAAATGTTTCAACATGCATGCAATCTTTCACGTATATATCATTAATTTAAAAAAAAACAATTCTGATTTTCTCTGTATGTTCGAAATATTTATTAAATTAGTCCTGTAAATTTTCTTCACAAATGCAGAATTGTAAGAATGGCTTAAACATCATTTTGAGAGACAATTTATTAAAATGTTAATTTTTTTCACTTGATTTTCATTTTTTTCATTTTTAAAATACTTGAAAATTAACTAAATTAATAATGAAATTGCTAATCATTTCTGCTTCTGAAGTGTTTCGAATTTTACTTATGTGTTTTTGTAACCATCCTTCGCATATATTCTTGTTCATAAACAATACAAAATATTTTATTTGCTCTCGAAAAATTCACTTCTCTAGCATTCGTTTGAATCTGAGCAGTGCAATTATGATTTCATTTCCTCATTGCTGAATCGCTGCTTCGAAACAAACAAAAGGCACCGTAAACAGTTATGTATTAAATGTATTATTAAGTTATGTATTAAAAGAAATAGTAGTAGAGAAGTTTAAAGTCATAACGTTACCTATAAAATAAAGGGAGCTATAAGTTTCCTTATTTCAAAATGTTTTTAAAAATTAAAAACGATCAAAAAATTACACAGAGAAGAAACCAACATTGTTGAAAAGCAAAATTTTGAATTTTAAGATGGTGTAAAAATATTTTCTAGGCTCATTTCCTCTGAAGTTATTACAGAAAACACGCAAAATTTGAATTATTTCTAATAGCTTTAAGTCGTTGCTGCCATTAAAGTCAGTTTCATTTGTTCGCAAAAGCTTTATTATTATTTTCATTATTATTTTGTCTACATCTCGGCGATTGACCTATGACTGCTTTCAAACAACGTTCAAGCTTTCTGTCAATGCCATTAAAAAAATATTTATCAAATAGTCAAAGGTCAATCAATCGGTGTCAAATTTATGTATAAAATAAAGATTTAAAAAATTGTGATAGAATAATTCAAAATTTTAACACTATCCAGCAAAGGATTACTTACAAATCTCCTTATATCCAAAGGATCCGAGGAAGTTACGAGTCCTATTGTATCTATCTGATGATTGAGAATAAAAAAAATTTCGGAACAAAAATTGGGCAGAAATGAAATTAGTATCCTTAAAAAAGCAACAATTTTAATTTCATTATAGTGTCATTGTTTTTTGAATAATTCCGTCTCAATTTTTGTGAAAAAAAATCAAAATATAAGATAATCTCACATAGTCTCATAATATAAGATAATCGCTTAGTAGCTTGGAGCTGTTACCGTCGGCATGCACCTGTTCATTCACTTTACTTGTCTAGCCACCATTTCAGCGGTTAACTTAAGCCTGCGTTTAGGTAATGCTAAATCAATACTTTGAAACGAAACCTGGTGAAAAAACATGTATTAAAATAAAACAGAAATTTAAAAAATAGTGACAAAATAGTTCAAATTTGGAATTAATTTTAATGCTTTTAATTTTTTAAATTAATAATAACTGAAAGAAATGAACACAAATGTCATTCATATCATTGAAATAGTAAAATTTTGAATTTTACAAAGGTATTATTTGTTCCGAAGTTATTGCAGAAAACGGCAAAATTTCGGTCAATTTCTAATTAACTGATAAACAGTCTTTCTCTTGCCTTGAAGAATCATTGCGCAATAGTTGGTTGAAATCGACCCACTTGTATAAGATACACACAAAATGATTCTTATTTATATTAAGATTAAAAGTTTTTTTTAAAAAAATTTCCCCTTCTTTTATCTTAGGTATTAGTCTGTTTAATTGCAGGACTTCTATAAAAGTGTTTTGATATTTTAGTTCCGATTTTAGAAATATTTTTGAACAATTTTTCATAATGTGTTCATTACTTAAACATTTCACCATTGTTTTATAAATTCGTTTCTTCAATACATAATGGGGTATATCATTTGGGCTGCTGGACTTTTCTCCCCAGCCATTAAATTTCTTTTGATGAATAAAATTTTGACGGCCCTAACAAATATAGCAATCTTCAGAATATAATAATAAATTATATTAAGATCTTATCTCCAATTTCCAGTTGTCCGCGAAGAGAAAATGACCTATAATTGGCGACAAAATGTTTAAAACAATATTTTCTAGTCAGGATTTTGATTAATTGTTGCATTTGTTTTCTATTTGTACACAAGCATATGCGTTAAGGTCGTTTTTTTTATTAGTTCTGATCTGCTACCGAGAAGCACTTTCAATATTCGTGACTATTTGGAATGTCAGAAAATTTTCGATGCCAGAGTTGTACTATGCGATTGAAAAATATTTTTATAAATTCTATCGAAAAAAGAGAAAATAAAATTTGAGAAAAACTCAAGAGATACTGAAGCTTTGCAGTCGAAATGAAAGAACCGTGACGTAGCAGTGTGATTTCCATCTTGCTTTTCTGGAATTTCGAATGCACTGCGAACTTATATTATGTGAAGAATTAGGCTCCTTTTCAATATATTCTATCATATCTTTCCATTTTATATTAAAAATTTGCAGAAAAACACTATGCTCCCCAAAAGGAAAGAATTTTTAACAATCGGGATTATTTTTATTTGTCAAAATTTTGCATTGAATCCATCTCTTATTGACTGTTCATTCATTTATTTATTTCATTTGAAATTTTGTTGGAAGAATCTAAGTAACGGAATGGAAGAATTGAGAATTAGAGGCCCCTTTCGCACTCTGTTATTTCATATAGGAATTCCCAAAGTTTCTTAACACATTTTATTTTCAAAGTTATTAGGAAATATTAAATGTACATAACATTTATTTTTACTCTCTAAATGTTCGTTTTTATTGCTGATGGTCTAACCGTATAATAATTTTTTTTAAATTATACTCTTGCAAAATAATCATTTTCGGCATTAAGGAAGTCCACACTTAATCGGAAAAAAAATTGAAAAACATATGAATTTAAGTTAAGACTCACTGCATTATCTTTTACTAATCTTAATTCAACCTTGTTTCATTTTGTTTTACTTCTTTATTAAGCTTTATTATTGCATTTATGTTTTTTCTTATTTACTCAAAAGTCATTTAGTGCCAAACATATTATGTATTATTATCTGTCTATTCATTAAATCTGCGCCTTGTCAGCAGAAAATACTTTTTAATTTTCATTACTTTAATTATAATTATTTCACTTTATTTTTCTCTACTTAATAAAATCAGACTCTGTGCCTTTGTAAAAACTAGCTTTCTGATCGCTTACGTGTGAACGAAATAAACGAAACTTATCTGGTTACACACGAACTTTTTAACA
>JAPMOR010031825.1:0-15343 GCA_026543865.1 Argiope aurantia | reverse complement strand
GAATAAATTTAAGTATAACATAATTATTTTTAATATATTTAAAAAAATTTACACACGATTTATTAAGAGAATTTGCGCAAAAAATGTATCAGGAAAGTATAAAAAAATTCTTTCATATTTTATATGGAGCCAATGTTTCATACATAATTAGAAATAATCGAGCTGCTATGTTATTTTGATCTTAAGTCAAAAAAGATATATTCAGTTTCTGGAAACTTGAAAACATTTGTCAACTAAAATTGGGAAAAATCGAAAATTCATCACTGAAATTTTGAAGATCTTAAAGAAATAATGAAACAGAATTAGCCTTCTGCGCGAAGTAGCAACATTAATATTAATCCAATTGTAAAATTTTTCTCTATTTTTTTAAAGAATTTTCGAAATTAAAAAGTGGCTACCTGAATTGGAAATATATTAGCAAGAAATATAATGAAAGCCTCCTACATCAAAAATATTAGTTTAGGTATAATCAGTGGGATGCCGATAAATCTTATTTACCACAGTAGATGTCTTTGCTCTGTGGTATTTGATTTGAATAACATTGCTAATTCAATTAAGTTTACGTAGAAAAATATTTGAAATCAAACTCTTTGGTGAACTGCTAAATCTGTTTTGCTCGTTTTGGAATTACACTTATGTTTGCTACATTTTTTGTGTGTATAAAATGGTCTTTCCAAAAAAAAAAAAAAAAAAAAAACGATGCTATTAATTTTTTTCGTTTTCATCTAAACATAATTTAACACAAAAGTAAATAATAAAAGCTGTAAGTTTTAGACATTTCTTTCTTTTGTAAACAGAGTTTTTGTATATAAAGTATTCGATACTAGAAAAAAAATACTGACATTTCCCTTATTTAAAGTTTTTATTGCGCAGCGAAATAAGTAAAACCATGGGTTATATATTTAGTGCATTTACTTTTAAAAAGAAAGAAAAATGGCCTTTTCATTAATTTGCTATATAAAAAACAGGAAGAAATGTTTGGCGATTAATGAAAATGTTTTGTCATATTCAAAAACATATAATGCTGCCTCCTGCATGGATGATGTCATTTTGATAATAACGAACGCTTTCTCTTCGTGGCCTCTAGCGGCGATTTCATTAATGAAAGGATGTTCGCTATTGCCAGATAAAACTCCTATAGTAATAGTTTCAGAATAAGTTTGTTTCAGCTAAACAAACCAATTATAGAATTCCAATTTAATTAGTATGCTATTCTTTTTGTCTCATTCAATATTATGAATCACCTTGCATTGTTTTCATTTTAATCTTTAAAAACGGGCTGTAAATACAACGCAATCAATTGTATTATGAAAGCACTCAAGTAGATAATTATTGGTAGATGTTACAAAAGTGTCTATAGCTACCAGCAATTCAGTCAGATATTCATTTAACATTAATTAAATGAATTAATTACAAACTTAGTCGCGAATTTGATATTTTAGATTTTCGAGGACAACATATTCATATGAATTTCATAATTGCCTAATAAGCTCAGTTAACTACAGATAATCGTATTTTAAAATTTTATCCCCCTCGAGTCTGCCACGAGTGAAATATAACATTTCTTCTCTCTACCTGTCCGGAAATGTCTTAAATGTGAAAGTTGAAAGAAATTTTTTAGCTCTTTACAGAAAAATATTATCGAAAGCGCACAGAATAAATGGATATTTAGAGCCTTGGTTTACCAAGTTGTCGTCATTTTACAATATTGGAGAAAATAAAATAATGAAATAAAAATATTCAAGGCGACTATCTATCTCGAATTTCTAATATATATATGCAGTGGGGCTTTCACATAATTAAAAAAATAGAAGTCTGCTAGGAAATTTCCGGCTGATATGTTCATTAATTTTTTCAATAATGAATAGAAAACTAAACCATTTCTATTTCTGTCTGATAATTTTCAAAAAGGCAGAAGACAACTAACTATACCATGAAAAACAAACATTGCTTTTCAAAGTCGCAGTTGTTCATGAAATAAAAAGAAAAAAATTTTCTTTCACATTAACCTATCGTGAAAAAACTTTTGCGGTAATCTATCAAAAAGTAAGAACATATTTAATGCTACTGGCCTTCGAATAATGAATTTGATTAGTATATATTTTAAATAATCCCTATTTTGCATATTTGGCCAGCAAATCTTCACTGTATGACGATTAAAAAAATCTTTTCTTCTATAACTGATATAAAGCCTTTGCAAATATCAAGTTTCTTATAACTGAAAACGTGTGAAATCATTAGATTGTACCATTAATCTCATTTGCACCAAATCTATTATTTCTGGGTCAATTAGAATTTTGCACTTTTAAAAACAGAGCACAATATGTCACAAATAAAACAACGTCTTTGTTTTGCTTATATATGAGAAAATAAAATCATTTTTCTTAAAGAATGCACTTTAAACGTACAGAAGTTTTACAGTTCAGATTGTTCTGTAAGAAATTCTTAAAGTTCGGGCAAAAGTGCCTTTAATAATTCCATTAATAGGACGAAATTCACCACTTTCAATAAATAACGAAGTTCTATTCAAATAAATCCTACGGCCCATCATCACCGATGTTACTTCCATCTGAGCCCTTGCAGCTGAAACGCACCTAAGTTCAAGTTATTCAAAACAAATTACTCAGAATACGTCATGGTTCATACGCAACGATGTTCTCCGTAAGGATTTATTGAAGATCATATTAAAGAACTTTTATTTAAACACTCAATCTGAATAAATGTTCTGGCACTAAGACTTAATTATATATCCACCTAAGAAGCATAATTAAAAAAATGTTAATCTGTAAATAGAATTTTCAGTATAAGATTCCCTGACAAAGGCCAGAGCAATTAAATGAGGCTTTTTCTATAAATGCTGCAATAATGTAATTTGAAACAGTTAAAAACTGAACCGACACTTTTCAAATTTTATAAAGTTATCATCAATATATTACTACTTTTTAAAAAAGGAAAAAAGCAAAAAAATCCATTTATGACTGAGGATTTGCAAATCACTGTTATGCGAACTAAAAACATTATATGAATTATTACATCACATAATAGCATTTCGAATTATTTCGCGCTCGAATAAAACAGTAAAACCGAATGGAAAAAAGAACAAATAAATATCCTGTGTTCAGAGACGAAATCAAAGCTGTTGAATCAGCAACTTATAACGATAATAAAAACGAAAGACAGTCTCAAAAAAGAATTTCTGACCAATGTCTAAGCGAATACTCATTCTTGGAACAGACTCAAAAATATACGTCGATTTTTTTTCTTCCCTTTCTCCACTTTTCCATATTCAAGTATTGTATTTAGAAGCTAGGCACCATAAAACACTGAATTTAAAATATCCAATATTTACTTAAGCTGAAACAGTTAACTTTATTCCAACCAAGCAGTGGATTTCTAAAAATTTATTTACTCATTTATTTTTATTAATGTCGGAATTCGTCTTTAGTACAGAATATTGCAACCAGAACAATATAGAATTTCGAATGTAAAAAGCATTTTATATATTTGCATTTTTTTCCTGAGTGTATATGTTCCTTTCAGCAGTTTTTTTTTAGCTATTTTATTTTTTAAGCGAACCAATAATGATTTAAATAATTTAATTATATTGTCTATATTATAATTCAATTATTCACATCTGAATCCTTTAAACTATTGTTAAGATAAATTCTAAGTTGAACAGAATAGGAATTTATTTGCAAATATATCCTACATTCATCTTCAGATGAATTAAATTTTGGGTTTATTATATCTGTAATTACCAAGTTATATTTCCAAATCTAAGAATGAATATAATCCCAGTTGAACAAATTTTTTGAACTTGAATCATCAAGGACATTTTAGAGTTTAAAAAACAAAGATAACTAGATAAATTTTAAAAGACAAACAAATTCTAAACACTTTAAACTATAAAACCCAGTCCTAAAAGAAAATAAAGACGAAGAAACAACATATTTAGTTATTATAACGCGTTATCTTACTCATGTAAAGCCAACTTTTTTATTCTCTTAAGATTTTTTTTTATGATTATTCTTTTGAGAAATCTAGAACCAGACACACCAGAATCTATTAGAACAGAATTTTGCATCTGAATACAAAAATTCAATTATTTATATACTGAATTTATATTCGTACTCTTTTATCGATTTTCATTACATTGAATTTCAAATAATAAACAACGTTTTTATAATTTATTTACATCTTATCAAATTTAATTTTAATTTAATAGTCTAGATTAAATAAGAAATCTTATAAACATACATTTCATTTTCAAATACATTAAAAAGAAATAAAAAGTACTAAAAGGCATCTGCATTTGTTCTGATATTTCGGAAATTTCGGGTTAAAGCTATGGATTGCATTATTTTGATTTTTATTTCTGGATGACTTGGCTCATTTTCAATTTAGAATGACAAAAACCGATACCGATTATTTTGAGCAAAAGTTATCTGACAAAGTTTTCCGAAAAAATTTAGGTAAGTCACTAAAACCACAATGTTAAGACAACTGCATTTTTTAAAATGAATGCTTCATTATCATTGCATCAATTATATTTAAATTCTATTATATTAGAAATTAGTGCTAGGTGGACTTTATTAGTTCAAGATATTGTACGATATCCACTTATTCTAGACAGACATTAGATTATTTATTGAGTGCCAATGAAAAACACTTCTACTCAGTATTAATATGACTGTGGAACCTGATGGGGAACCCTGGGAATTTTTAGCGATAAGGCAAATTGGATGAGGTCATGAGACCGGATGAAATATGGTAGGTGTGATGGTGAAAACTTGTGGTTGGTAATTTTGAGTGAGTTCTTGAAAGCATAAAGTTGAATAGAGACACAAAAGATTATGGTGGCTTAAGCGGAAGAGACCATTTGGTGGTGGCATATGGAAAATTGTATTTGCTGTTGCAGTAAGTGAAATTTATTTGATGAGCAATATTAGGATTGGGATGATCTTTGATGTTTTGGAAGAAGCTCCTGGAAAGTTTCGTGATGAAGTTATCTATTGGTTCAATTTTGAGGTCATTGTGGATGACATCGTTGCGGACATACCAAGGTGCATTAGTGAGAATACACAAAATCTTGTTTTGTAAAATTTGGATTTTCTTGCGGTGCGTTTTTGCTGCGAGACCCCAAATCGGGGCTGCATAAGTGAGGATGGGCCTGAGAACCGTTTTGAAAAGGCGAACTTTGTTGTTGAGGGAAAGTGGTGAGTGGCGGCCAATGAGAGGAATGATGTTGTGAACTTTTGCCCAGAATTTGTCGGCGTTGTATTTAACATGTTTTTTGAAGGTGAGTTTTGAGTCGAGGAAAAGGCCGAGGTATTTTACTTCCTTATCCCAGGAGAGGTAGTCGTCGAAGAAAGTAAGTTGTTTGAAAGTTTTCTTTGAGTGACCTTTTCGAAAAAGGATGGCATGAGTTTTATCTGTGTTAATTGAAACTCGCCAGCGTGTACACCACTCTTCAATTTTGATTAATGCACCTTGGAGTTGCTTGATGACAAATTTTGGTGTGGCACCTTGAATGAGAATGGCGGTGTCGTCAGCAAAAAGGCAATTCATGATAGGGTCTGATTTTGGGAAGTCAGCATTGAATATACAGTAAAGTAGAGGGCTAAGGGCACTGCCTTGAGGAAACCAGCTTGGATATGACCAACTTCGGAGAGAAAATTTAGATTTTTGACTTGGAAGGAGCGATTGGAGAGAAAATTTGAAATTATTGCCGTGAGATAAAATGGAAAATTTTGACTTATTCTATATCCTAAATGCCGTCAATGTCGTGAAGATAATGTAACAATATCTTTGGGCATTTTCTGCTAATGGTGGAAACAACTATAGAAATTCAATTTTGTTTGCATTTCACATTTGTCCTCTTGTTGAATAAAGCACTTAAAGTGCTTGGCTCCCTTTGTTGGAATCAAAATTTTCTTTGGAAATGAAATTATGATGCTTTTAAAAATATTACAGCGATTTTCTTTGAATAAGCTTTAATGAAACATTCTAAACATATTATACTGCGGAATGGATGGTTGAAATAAAATCATCTGCCAATGAGTTTCATATTTAATTTTTAAATTATGACGTAATTTACATGACATACTTTAATAATGACGACCATATAAAACATGGCAAGATTTTCTGGTCCAACTGTTTACTCTGTCCTTGATTAGTCTTACAAATCAAATATTTTTTACATTTAAATTGAAATACCAAATCCATTTTAGGATTCATTTAACAGGCTACTCGGGAAGTTACTGGCCTAAAGATTTTTCAATCTTACATTTCTTGTCAAAATATGCAAGAAGTATAGAAATACCATGTACAAGATTTATATTTAAGGGGATATATTGCTAGATTGAGGTTTGAACTTGGGAACTTTAAAATTGATGGAAAAAATAGTGAATTAATTATATTTTCTTGTGATGTATAAATAAATAATATATATTTGAATAAAAAATAAAGCTCAATTGTTTGCAGTTTTCAGATATTTTTTTTATCTAAAAAATCATTATGAAATAAGAATGGGTTCGTCACGGATTTTATTTAAGATTTAGCCTGCCATTTATTTGAAATAATAAATTCGTATTAAAAAATTGTTTTAATATTGGCTTATTGACAGAACTAGTGCATTCAGAAATGGAACGTGGTGAATTGGCAACTGCATAAAAAATAATTATTTTTTACAAAATTAAAGAAATGGAAATATTTCGATATATTTTCTTAAACATATCGCAACAAGTACAATTTTCTTATAAATTCTGACAACGATACCCGTCTCATCAGTTTAGCAGCGAATTAAAAAGTAAAAAGAATAAGGATTATAAATTCCATCAAAATAGAAAGACTAAGATCCATACATTTAAAACAAAACTGATGTTCACAGATTTTTGAAAGAAAAAAAACTGTTTTGAAGATCTGAAGAAAATTTACAAATTTAAAAGCAGAAATATTGTATCCTTTTTTGAAATGTTTTCTGAAATTTGACCCATAAAACTTACGAGCAATTGAAATTCTTCTCCAATCTGAATTTAAACGAAATACGAGCTAGTTTAACTATTAGTTCATTTGTAATTAATTTGTCACAAAAAATGAATAATATTTAAAGTTTGTTGCACTTTCGTAATTAAGAAAAAACATGTATCTGTATTTTGGTTATTTTTATTGGGAAATAGTTCTCTTCATAATGCATACAATTACTGTTTCAGAAAAGTCCAGGTTGTTCAAGTAGACCATAACAAGTGATAATTACCATTAAAAGATTGATAAATTTGCGATTTTTTTTTCTTCACTGCAGTTGTATTGATTTGTATATTTTATTTTATATTCCTTGGAAAAATCTTAAAAAGTTAAACTTTTAACTGAAAATTTAAATAATTTAAAAAATTTAATTCCTGTTTAACTATTTAAAAGAATAAACTTCTGCATAAATAATTTTAAAAATTAATTTCCGCTAATATATCTTGTTGAACATACAAGAAGTATTCCATTAATTCTTGAAGTATTCAAGTATAAAAGAGATCAAATATGTGATCTTAATATACAATACTCCATAAATATAGAATTATTTGGCGGCATCCTTTATCATTAGTTTTCTTAAAATTTTATTCACAGAAAAATAATTCAATGAATCAAAATGTACGCATGCAACTTTTTCCATCCATTTGATTGCCATGACTCATACTCATGATATAATGGAGCATTTGCACCCAATTCATGATGTACAAGAAAGAACTCATAGTTTCATGTGGGTGCAAGTAAATCATTTAAAACTATTACATCTAAAAAAAAAAAGTGAAATAGCTTGAAATATTCAAGCAGATTATCTTCATCAAGCATGAAGCATAAAAAAAGATTCCTAATTAAATATGATTATTTACAGGTCTAACAAGATCTTAATAAAAATCTAAAGCAGTTCATATGGATTAAATGGAAGTTAGGACAAATTGTATAAGGTTTAAGTTAAATCATTATTTAATAATTCTTAATTCAGCAATTACAATGTGACCACTAATTTTAGCAAACATGGAATCTTAACATACTTTATGAACTGGGATGGCAATCAACTTATCAAATAATCTTAAGTTCAGAATTCCCAAAAGCACTAGATTTGTAAATTACCTTCTTTTATCAAACTTTTCACATACTATAAATTAGTCCAAAAGAGAAGATAAGTGTAATGCAACTGCTACACTCCTAGTTATTCTACTAAATTACTATTAACTGAACAGAATATAATTGGACTACTCCGATTTTTGCGGACTTGACCGAGTCATATCAAGCTTCTAACAGGGTTGCCATTCCTATCTGGGAAAAAAATTCCCTGTACATATATTCAAGATACGAGGAAATGCGCGAAAAGCACTCGTGTATTAATTATAATGCTATATGATTTTTAAGGTTTGAAAAAAGGAAGGAAGCAATAATTTAACATTATTCAAAATAATAGCATATTAAAAAAAGGTTAATATTGACATAAAATTTTTTTTAAATTCATTATCTAGAATTTAGCGTGGCAAAATTTAAATATTAAAGTAATGATATATATTACCTCTCTACTCTTTAATTGAAAGTCACACAAAATCAATGACTTGGGTGAAATAAAACACAAAACGTTTTTGTTATCCTGATACAAATAATTTAATAACCACTTAACAGCATGAAAAAAAAAAAAAAAAAAAAAACCCTCTTACTAAGCATGATTGATTTTCTTTCTTTATCCTTTTTTTGACAATTTATGTATTTGCGCATCAATTTCTGCAGATTTTTCAGCCACCAATCTCATGGACCTAACTCGTAACAATTAAGGTATAATAATTCTTTACGGTCTAACCTACATTTTTAACTATTTCACTTTCAGTGAACATATGTGAAAATATTTCCGATATATCATTGAATGAATTAAAGGACGAATGCGACGCAAGTTTTATTACCTAAAAAAAATCAGCTTTAAATTACTGTTCTTAAACTAAAAAGTTCGTAATCGGCTTATTTCACGTTTTCGGATTTGACAAGTCATCTTTTGCTGTATTCTTTTTATGTAATGTGAATCACGACTATTTTGAACTGGCAGGCAGTCTTGTATATTTTCCTCTTTTGGCATGACTAGTAAGTGCCTGCTTTCCCATATTATTTAGGCTTATTATCTTATTACAAAACGACAAATGGATTTTGTGGAAGTTCTCGAACCCCTTCAACAAAATCAGGACTGCTTTCTTTTCTTTCCTTTTTTTTATCCATCCGATTCGTAATAAATACGGATTTTAGGCAATTCATTGCTTTAAAAAAATTATTTAACCTACTTTGTGGGGCTTCACAGTTTCGCAATCAATAAACAAACCATTCAGTAAACTCAAATTTGATAAACTAAACTCAACCGCGATGCTTCCGCAGATTGAATTTTGTTATTCCTGCCAGAGAATTGCATTTTAATTTTTCACACTTACAGAAGTTTCGCGCATGCTCATTAGCTGAATTCGGGAATCTCATGGGAAAAAAAAAAGTCAAGCAAATCGAAGCTGCACTGATCTATATAGAAAAAAGCAAAACGAGTAGAAAACGGGCGAGTTTCTGAGTCAGAAATCGCGAATGCTACCGTTTCGTTTCTCGAAGCAATGTTTACAATCTTTCACTCTTGCAATCTTTAAAGTTCGGCAATTTTTAAATGAGAAATAATAATAATAATAATTAAGAAACTAAAATTTCCCTGTGTTTTTAGATGTTTTTTAAAATTTCCTGTTTAAAATTTCTTGTGTGGATGGCGTGACAACCCTGTTCTAATGTGAGAATATTGATATAGGTAATTTTTCATTAAAATTAAAAAAATAATAATAATTAGGTTTTAAAAATACAAACAAAAAAACTAGCAGTTATGGAAATTTGCACTAAGGTGCCATCGTCTGCTCTTCCGCATTAAAATGTGAATTTTGGCCCTAAACTACATTAGTGCTCACATTTGTATTTTCAGAATTTCGTGTTTCGCAATATAATGGAGAAAACTGAATATGCATTTTGGACGCCTTTTTTGATTAAAGGAAAAATCTAACAAAGAATATAATTTTATTTTTAAAAATCACATACAAAGTTTTATGCATCTAAATCATTGCATTTTTTAATTTATAACATTTATATGCATGCGGCTGACAAATGGTCAATCCTTTGACAGATTTAATTCAAAATTGCCCTGATTTCTTTTAAATACAAACCCAGGATAGCAGATTTTATCTACCTAGCGTTTTGCATTTTGTAATTATCATGTATGCCTGGACAGTCAAATGTTTTGAGAATGGATTTCCTTCAAAATTTGATAGACATTCAAAATTTAGTATAAAAATCCTAAACCAAATTTTATTTGCCTAGTCAAAACTTTTTTTGAATTAATGTGTTCACAGACAGATAATGCAAAAATGTGCTTTTAGAATCAGGTGGTCGAAAACATAGAGATCTGATGAAACTCGAAGAGTAAAAAAATTTCTCTTCGTATATACACGAAATATATATTATACATATATACGAGAAAATAAAAAAATTGTATAACATGTAATTTGGAAGAGTACTAAAAGTTTCGACTGAAATTAATCTATGTGCAGACCCTTGGTTCAAGCAAAGTAATGAAACAATTTAAAAAAGAAACTAACATTAAGACATTGTAATAAAGCAGAGTAGTTTAGTTGCATACAAACGAATGATAGGAGAAAAACAACCCAAACAGCACATTTTGATTGATTTCAACATGTTAAGACTAAAAGAGGCAAAAAGTATCTACATTTTTGGGGTATTATACCAATAAAATTTTTCTTCAAAATAATGATAATAAACTATCTGATATATCTAATTTTCTACTGACTTTCTATGATTTAGGCATCAGGAATCACAAAAAATTGGCATAAGCTCATAGCAAAAAATAATAAATATTGAATGCTTTCAATATACAAATAATTTAGATTCTCATTAAATTGTCACAAATTTTTTTATAAAGTATATCATTTTTTTTTAAAAATATTTTCAATGATATATTCTTACAGAGAGTTTTCTGATACATAATCTGAGCTACTTGGATGAATTTCTACATCAGGAGGGGGAGGGAGTACTGTATATTTCCATGTAAATATTTTAATGCAATGAATTTTGTTAACTACTTCTTATATTTGCTAATCTTACAAAAAACATAGGTATATTTTCATTCGCAGACACAACGCATAAATCCTTAAAAATTGTCTAATATAATACTTTTTATTTTTTGTTTAAAATATAATTTATTTGTGAAAAGAAGTTGTTTTATTTTTGGAATTGCTTTATTATGTCTTTCACAAACAATAAAATTCTTAATTAGAAAGTAAAGAAAGACAGTTACAAAATATTTCAAATAAACAAGTTTTTATTTTTAGACAAAAACATTTTCTAAGATCTAACAAAAAAATGTATCACATAAGTCTGCTTGCAAAAATAAATTAAGCAAATATATACAAAATGTACAAAAAGAATAATTTCTGCTCAGCAACATTTTCAGAAATTCGCAGCAGATACAATTTATTTAGTAAATAATTGCCAGAATGATTGCATTTTTTTAGAAATGTAATATGCAATAATGAGAGCTTTTGATTTATTAGCATTTTATAGAAGATTCTTATTTTTCTATGCAATCATGTATATAATCTTGATCCTCCCAATCAGGACCAAAATAGTCTTCAAATATCATTCGATAAAATTTCATAATTTTATTCTAACGGCAAGCTAAAGCTAATCTCTTACATTAGATAATTTTAAAAATTTTGGTTAAAGAATTTCAAAGTAAAGCTATTTTCAATAGTATGCTGCATACACATAAATTGCAAGAGAATATTTAATATCATACATTTCATTATCTTAAATAACAATTCCTTTTTCTGATTTTATTTCAAGCAAAATACTAATAATATAAATTAAATATTAAATTAAAAATATTCATTAGAGAAACTGCAAAAGAAAGGATAATAGATCATGAAATTTCACTGGTTTTCTTAAAAAAATGTCTAAGTTTGTTTGTTTGAATTTGTCTATTGTTTGAAATATCAAAGACGTGTACAACATAAAAACTTACTTACTTTGTATAGAAACACACAAAATCAAATAATAATTGCTTAAATGCTTTTGAATATTGTTAAAAAAAAGTCCTAAAATAGCTATTGCAACCATTTCAAAACTTCACACTGTAAAATAAAAAAAAAAAAATAAAAAAAAACAGTTCATAACAATTGATATTCTTCTATCCATTTAAATAACAATATTTCCTGAAAGAGATAATATTTCTTCAAATGAACTACATCTATAATGCATATTAAAGATTTGAAACATAAAAATATATACAGATAGATTCTAACATTAATATAACTCAAGTCTTCTTAAACATTGGAACCTCTAAGCAGCATCCCAAGCATTAATTATGGATAACAGGACATTTGCATTTGTCAGTTTAATTAAGCAAGTACAATTCTGGAAATTATTTTTAATGATAGCAATTCATTAATACTTTTTTTTTTTGAATCAGACATGTTAAACTTGCTATCTGTGATAAAAAAAAAATAGCACAAAGCTAATTTCCTTTCATTTCATAAACTTATTTGAGATAGCAAAATATGTTTATAATAGAAGAATGAAGGAAGAAGTTAAAAAAAAAAACTTGTTTTCAGATAAAATTTAACAAAATACAGATTAAATTTTTTTAAAGAAAAGTAGAGAGTTCTTTCACTTCTCAAATATAGAAACATTTTAAAAAATCAAAATCATAAAACCTACCTTTCTATTGAAAATAAAATAAATTTCTAAAACTAAGGAAATAGCTCAACTTTTTTGCCCTATTATTCCTCTCTTAGATTATAATTTTGTTATATTTTTGTCTTTTTTCTTAATGTTCACAACAGCAGTAATTTTAAAATATAAAAAGTGAGACTGGAAGTACTTTATGTTTCATGCATCATGTATTTTTCAGAGACATAGTGCATTTAGTTTGAGTCCATTGAGAAAAAATTCTTCAGCATTTCCAAAATGAAATTACAGTCTTTCCAGGAAGCAGATGTCAAGTCGTGGTACTGAAGATATGAAAGGAATGGGTGCTGGACAGCATTGTACTGACTAAACTTTCCACTGAAAAAACAAATGATCAAAGACAAAAATTAAATAGAGATATTTTGTTTCTAATAATAATTTTTGACATGAGTAAATAGGAAAACTAGGAAAAAATCATTATCATAGTAAAGCCCATTTCAGATGTTAGATGACTTTCTTTTAATTAGTTAATTGTGGAATTTATTTTTCAAAGTCCCTCAAATCCTCCTTATTAAAGTCAAGCAATGACACATGCATACATCACACACAGTATAAATAGTTGTATAGTGAATTTTTCAAAATAAATAAATAAAAATAAATCAAATAAAGCTAATATTTTATTATTATTAGATAAAAAAAATTACACATCAACCTCACCAAACTGTAGATTTAAAATGACATGTATACATATCAAACACATTTAACAAGTTAATGTTTATATCGGAGAATGTTTCAGAGAACATCAGAAAAAAAAATAACATTTCAAAAATGTTTTAAATCACTATTGCATGAAAGAAATGAAGAGAATGTGTTTAAAAATTATTCATATGTTCGCAAAAGAAATGCTTCTAAATGCATATTTAGATCTGGAATTTATTTAAATGATAAACAAGGCTTAGATCATGGGCTACATGCAGCCTACAACTATTTATTTCAAAGACAGAATCATTTTGATGAAGTATCAATTATAAAGATTTCATAGATCAATTATTTTTATTAAATTTCCATAATAACATAGCCAACTACCTTATTTATAGTGACTGACCATTAGTTCTGACAAGATGGGTACCATCCCCACAGCAATATATAAAAAATGTTAATTACCATCTTGCTGTATGGAAAGTTTACATGTGGTTAGATGGTCATTATTAATTGAGACTCTTTATACAGAGAAATCTCTGTAGTATGTTGCTTTTTAATATACTATTTCTGATTCTTTCCTCTTCATTCAATGCTTTTTTAGCCTCTATATTGGTTCAGATTGTATTATAGATCAAGGTTCAGCCTAGTTCAAAACATGGATCATTACTTTTTTAAATGCAAGAAATAGACAATGTATGCTTTTTTTTCTTCTTTGTCTCACAACAAAGAGTAGATAAGTCATGCTTGCAATCCCATGAAACGTAAAAAGTGCCATAAAGGACTAATGCAATAAAAGGAATCATTTTAATTTCTGTTTATTGTAACAAATTAATGTATATTGTTTACTGTAATAAATTAATGTATCAGTTTAATTCTGTTTATTGTAATTAATTATTGTATAACAAGTTTTTATTGTTAAACATTCTACAATAAAATTTTAGAAAGTAGAAATATGCACATTTGATTATTTTAAAAAGTTATTGCATTAAAAGTGTTGCAGTTATCACTCAGTTTATTACAGAATAATCTTTAATTTCACATGAATAATTAATTAATAATAATAATTTATTTAAGCTCTCAATATTTCAGATTTACTGACATAATAACCAGACAAACACTAAAATAATTCTGACAAAAAGCACACTAATGCCATTATTATTGTATGGTTTAAATTATTAGCATCATGCAATTTAAAAAAAAAAAATTCAATAGTTGCAATTTGGGTGTGGTTTTTTTGGATGATATTCTAAAGACATTTCACTGTACTAAAGGAATTTAAGCGAATTTATAAATGATTTCTCAAATATAGTTATTTTTCGAAAAATATCTAATTTTTAGACCAAAATTCATCTTGAGACAATGTTATGAGTATTATCATATTTCTTTAGTTGTTTCAATGTCATGAGTTCTCATGATAATCTCATAGAGTAAGAGACATTTGGTTTCTTTTTGAGTCTGTTGATTAAGTGATTAGTTTGTGCTAAATTCTTGTTTCCATCTCACCATTACAAGTTGGTTTTTATAAAAATTTATAACTTAAATCTTAGCCTTTTCTTACTGAAATTTCAACAACAATTTAAAATATTAAAAAAAAATATTCTACAAAAAAAATTTACCAAATAGATTTGAAAACATTTAAAAATAAACATGCAAAATTATGTTTGGAAATATAAAAATTAACTAAAAATAAATCCCCTCATAGTTAAGATCAGTGGCATTTACAATTTGATCAGTTATGGAAACTGTTATTGCCAATAAAATTTCTCTGAGGTAAATAATTTGATAATAAAGATTGAGGTATCAGAAAGAAAGCATTAATTGCACTGCTTTCAGATAGCAATTTTTTTCCTTTCTTCTATATAAATCAATATTCTTAAAGAAACTTTTTTCTCTA